>APFE031476004.1:70762-92703 GCA_000404065.3 Pinus taeda | reverse complement strand
CCAAGGTCGAGCCCCCGCGACCACCTGGGTAGGGAGCTGACAACTCCCCACTCACCTAGGGCTGAGCCCTCGCGACCACCTGGGCGGGGGGAGGCTGATTCCGGAGCTTGCCTAGGGTTGAGCACCCACGGCCACTTGGGTGGGGGAGGTCCAATTCCCAGAGATCGGCCTCCCCCACCCAGTGTTGTGGGGGCTTCAACCCTAGGCGAGCGGGCATTTGTCAACTCCCCACTCGCCTAGGTCGAGCACCTGCCCCACAATAGATGATATATATATATATATATATATAATATAATAGTATATATATATATATATATTAATAAATGTTTTTTATTTTTTTAAATTGATTTTCTCTATTATTTTTAGAATTTTTTATTTCAATTAAATTTTTAGTTTGTTTTTAATTTTAATTATTTTTAAATTTGTTTAATTTAAATTTTTTTGTTTTGTTAAATTTAATTCTTTTAAATTTTTTATTTTAATTGTTTTATTTTTTTATTTTTTTATTATTTTGTTTTTTCTTAAATTATTGTTTATTATATATATAATAATATATATATAATGATATATAAGTATTATAATTTGTATTTTTTTTTTACATTTTTTTTTTTTTTTTTTTTTTGGTCAATTTTTTTTAATTTTTTCATTTATGTTTTATTACCATAATGAAAATCACCAACATGTAAAGAAAAATATCCACACATAATATATTAGAAAGTTTAAAGTGTAAAAAATAAACCCTCCAAACAAAAAGGTTTGATGTTACATCAACACTTTTCTAAATGAAGATGAAAATCACTAATAAAAAAAATGTTCATACTTGATACATAAAAAAAAATAAAGTGTTAAAAATTAGCCCTCTAAAAAAATGTGTTGATGTTGCATCAACACTTTTCAAAATCAGCATGAAAATCACTAACATTTAAAAAAATGTTCATACTTGATACATAAGAAAATTTAAAATGCCAAAAATATGGTCCAAAAAAAAAGTGTATTCTGCATCACCACTTTTCAAAATCAAGCAATTTTTTGCTACCTCAAAAAAACGGGCACTAGGCAATTTTCTTGTTTGAACAATAACTATGTTCATTCTAATTGTTGGATGAGGCACATATATGGCCGTGTGAGTTTTGAGGAGATAGGGCTTGGAATGCTTAATTTCCTTATGTATTGCATAGGCTTAATTATCAATGGCAAGGTAGTTTAACTTTGACCCATATAAACCAACACTCATAAAAGATATAGGCCATTCATTTCCTTCATTATGATTTCACGTTAATATGACCACGATAGATGCATCAAAAGCGAAAGTATATAACACGAAATCTTTGTCATAATCTAGACTATATAATGCACGAGCATCGACGATGGTTTGTTTAATATGGGAAAAAAATATTTTTCGCTTTTATCTCATTTGTAAATCACGTCTTTCTTTACCATCTCTTGCAGTGGCTCGATGATCTGTGCATAATCAAAGATGAACTTACGCAAGATATTAATCTTCCCTGGGAATGATTGCATAGCTTCCTTATTCACAGGAAAATCTATTTGAGATATAGTTTTGGCCCTTTCTGGATCAACCTTGATTCCCCTTTTAGCAATGATGTGTCTTGAGTACCTTCCAATGCACCGAATATTCTCTTTTTTGGATTCAAATAAATATCATACTTACATCATCGCTCGAGTACCTGCTTTAAATGATGAACATGGTATGATATCTTCTTTGGAAATACAGTGACATTATCCAAATAAACTACTAAAATCTGTACAATTAAGTCAAAGAACGTGATGTCCATAGCCCTTTGAAAAGTAGCACTGACTTGATAAGTCCAAATGGCATGCTCTTGCAAAACCCCCCACTTTGTCCTGAAGGTGGTATTTATACAATCTGGTTCTACCACTAGCACCTAATTATATTCAGAGTATCCATCTAGCAATGAGAACAGCTCTGACCCAAATACTGTTTGGAGTATTTGTTCCATAGATGGCATTAGGTAATTATCATTATGTGATGGGTAGTTGAGGTTGCAAAAATCAACACACATGCATATCTCAACAGACTTTTTCCTCATAGGGACCAAGTTGGAAACCCAACTAGAGTGTCTTACTTTTAAGATGATCTGAGCATCGAGCAACTTCCTTAACTCCTTTTGGATAAGGGGTTCAAGCATTGAATGGATTTTCCTTACCTTTTTCTTAAAATAATTTACCCCTTCTTTAATAGGAATGACATGTTGGATAATATGTGTATCATATGTCTTTAAATCAATGTATGTCCATGCCAAAATGGCATGGTATTTCTTGAAAAGACAAATAAATGATTTATGTTCTTGTTGAGAACAAAATGTACTGAGTTTCACACATTTCAGATCATCTTTGGTTCCCAAATTGACTTGTTCAAATGATAACTTTGAGATTTGAGTCTTAGTATTAGCTGGTCCTATGAAACAATTTTGCAAGTCATAGAGTTATTCCATAGATACCAAACCTTTAGGCATAGTATTCCCTCTCATTGCTTCAACTGCTCCCTGCAAAGCCTTATTGTGCTCATCTTCTTCAATGGCCACATCTTTAAACACAACCATATTGGCCATAAAATGCAGTATTTGTTGGTCGTTATTAAAAACATGAAATTTAGTTATGTTATATGGAATAGATGGCTTATAAATAATCTCTATGCTAAAACCATCTCTTAAAGGTGACATCCTAGCAACTGCATTATTTAATGTATTTGTGGTGACATTTCTAGCTCTAGGAACATAACTAATATTAAATGCTTTAAAATGAGAAATAACTTGCCATACCTCTTGCTTGTATTTTTTCGAATTTGGTGAAACATAGTGGATATCATTCCATACCTGATGGGTGGCCTTTGAGTCACCAATTACCTTAAGCACCTCCACCTTGATGTCAATGGATTTTTTAATTCCCAAAATGAGTGCTTCATATTCAACAATGTTATTCATGCACTCAAACTCCAAGCGACATGATAAAATGTACCTCTTTTTATGTGGGCCTATAGGAACACGACCATCTCCAGATCCAGTCAGAGTCTTAGAATTAACCATCGATGTACAAAGTCCAAAAATTGGTAGCTACTAAGTTAGTTCCTACACTACTACTATGTACATCTATATTACAAGATTCATTTTCACCAATTGGACTGCAACGAAGGAGCTCCAACTGTGTATCTAATGGGATGGGTGAGGGTTGTGCTTGATAAAAACTTTGATTAGTCTCTAAGAAATCATTTCAAAATATAATGTCTGCAAATTTGACTGGATCATTGTGTCCTTCAAGGGGTGTCATAGTGTACTTCATGTAAGGCTCATTTTCTACTTGAATTTGGTTTTTTTCCTTATACATAAGCCATAAATGTGTCCAGTTTGTTGAGAAATATCCTTGTAGCTTATTGGACCAATATTTACTTAGAAGTAAATCATAGGCTTCAGGAATGTCCCCAATAAAAATTTTTATGCATTAATTCACTCTATGGTTTGATAACAAGAAAATGATAACATTGTTGAGTTCACCAATTGCCTAGACTAGTGATCTGTCAAGCTAAATGATTTGTGCATCGGTTTTATCCCATTTAGCATTGATTTTCTTGGCAATAGATAAAGGAATTATGTTTGCTAATGCACCCAAATCAACAAGACAATTGTGGACTTTATAATTAAAGATTTCAAATGTTAAGAGAAAGGGAGAGTAGACAACGTTAGGATTTAAATTTACAACATTACCTATAGTTTCAAGAATACCAAGAGACTTATCGGACACAGGTTGAGAAGTGGAGACTTGGTCACCTGATGGAGGTTGTGCTGAAAATACTTGGACAATCAGCTCACATTGGCCTATTATCTTTGCGAGTTCAAATATTGAAATATTAGCACAAGCTCTCTTCATATCTTCAATGATGTTATAATCAATACTTTCATTTCTAACAGACAATGTTGAAGTATTTGGAGGTGTGTCTTTATTAGCAACTTCTGGAGTGATGGACTTGTTCTTACCGTTTGCAGAAGTGTTTTTATAAGGATCACTTCTAGGCTTTTTTTTCATACTCTTATTAGGTTTAGATGGTGGTAGAATCTTTCTTAACAATTGTTTCTTCAACTCCTACTAATAAATTGGTCCTTTCATCCTCAAGTTATATTGAGTAGTTGTAGACTGAGGAGGATCTTCACTTGTTGATGGTTCTGAAACACCTTCCTTATCAACATTGAATATGATTTCTGAATGCATTAACTAAGTGTCCAAAACCTATACTTTCCTCAGCCATGATAGGTTCATTTATTTCTTCAATCTTCTCAGACTGCTCATCTGCTAATAAGGTATCGACAATATGAGTTGCCATGTCATTCATATTTTGATTCCACTGTGGGCATGTTTTCTCTAAATGCCTCTTCTAATGGAAGATGAAATAGTTTTCCATGCCCAAACTTTCAACATTAAATGCAACATTCGAGCTCTGTGTAGATTTTTCATGTTGATTATTGTTATTTCTCTTAAGAAAAAACGAATTATAAGACATGTTGTTGGTAGATTCCTCGCTTGAATTTCTCTTTAATTCAGATACTTCATTAGTAAGTAATTGTAAATATGACCATTCTTTCCATGTCGAAAGAATGGTTTTCCTTAGTTTTCGTTGAAGAGGCTTGAGTTTTCTTACCTGCATATTTTGAGTCTTTAGAATCCTAGAGGTCTACAATGAATCTGATAGAACACATATCCTTTTCAACAACAAGGGATTATGCAAAATTTAAATCTAATGTCTCCTTTGCAGCTCTCTTGAAAAACACAGAGATGTTGATAAAAAATGAAACTGTATAATAGCATTTAGTGATACCATTGCGTGGTTGCACATTTACGAGGAACTTATGCAATATACGGGTAAATATTTGATTGAAGTATTTGACTCTTTCTTTGTCCCACATTTTAATATTCTCTAATTCTTTTAATAACATAGCCAGAGTTTAATCATCATAAAAATTTTCTAAAAAACCCTCTTAAACTTCCTCCTATTATGGATTGAATAGCCAGGAGATTGTGATACCATATTGATTCTTTACCTTCTAGAGTGTATGAAAAAATTCTACAAGCAACGCCATCAAAATGTACCTCAAGCATTCGTAAATGCATGTAGAAATCATCAATATGGTATTCAACTTTGTCCTTCTTGTCAGGATCGAACTTTGACAACAACTTTTCTGGATGTTTAGAAGAGCAAGTGGCCCTTGGGCCATTCAATCCAAGCGTTGAACAACCATGTATTCTTCTCTTCCTTCCTCCTCTTTTCTAAATATGAAGAGTCTTCTCCTTCACCATTAAAATCTACGTATCTCGACTGTTCTTCATCAAAAAATTGAAAATCTCCCTTGTCACATTATAAGCCTTCCTCAATAGGTGGAAGGTCCCCTTATTGAACTATCTTATATGTATGTTTTCCTAACTATTCAAGGGTGGAAATAACCAAATCCTCTAATGATGAAACCAATAAACCAATACGATTTTCCTCTTTATTTCTTGGATTATGAATAATATTATGAGCAACGGGAAGTAATCCAAGATCCCTTGTGAACTGATGAGTAGTTGATCGGATTGTCCAGAGTTTATCATAAGGAAATTCAAAAGTTTATTCTAGACCAAGATGAGAATATTCTCCAATCTTAGGAGTGGGAGTTAAAGTTGAACTCAGACCGTTACTGCCTTGGATAGATTCTTATTTCTTTGGGTGAATAAATTGTCAACCATAAAAATGTTGGGTGTGGAGCCTAATTATCTTCTGTATTCAAAGGTATCGTTGCATTGGACCCTAGTTCGTAATGGGGTGGAAATGTCGCCCGTAAAATATTCACTGCAGGGGGGCTCTAGGGGGGTGGCTACGACCTTTGGGAGCCCCCCCCCCGGGAGGGGGATCGGGGGCAGTGCCCATGAAGCTAAAAATAGATGTAAAATTTTGTAATTTCATAGTCAATATGGTCCATTCATTTGGCGGAGATCTGACAGTGGAAGTTATGTTTAATTTAGGGTTTTTTTCCCTAGAAGGCAACCCCTCGCTATATATGAGGGAATTGTACTGCGTCTATGTAGACCTGTATTCTTAGTGAGGAAGAGAGAGGAGATTGAGAGCGAAGAGGGAATTACAGCACATCTGTTGTAGGTTGTATCTCTTTAGTTTGCTAGATAATATAAAAGGAAGGACTAGTTGTTTCTCTATGGACGTACCCCAAACTGGGTGAACCATGTATATCTGTGTCTCTCTTGTTTTATGTGTTTTCTGTGTTTATATTTTTGCAATATTTTATTTGTTCCATTGCTCTGTAATAAATAATTTTCTAACAACCGGTATCAGAGCCGAAGGTCTATTTGGCTGATAAACTCGTAGGGGAGAAGGGTTCCTGGTTCGAGTGGGAGCAATGGCCGAAGATAGTAGGTTTAGGGTAAAAAAATTTAATGGCCAAAACTACCAGCTATGGAAGATGGAGATGGAAGATTATTTGTATCAGATAGATCTGTACCAACCATTGAGCAGAAAGGCAAAGAATTCGACAAGTATGACAGACACAGAATGGGATATTCTCGACAAAAAGGCACTTGGAACAATACGGCTATGCCAAGCTGTGCCAGTAGCATTTAATACTTCAAACGAAACGAAAACAGAGGGTTTAATGTCGACATTGGCCAAACTATATGAAAAACCCTTGGCCTCAAATAAGGTATTTCTTATGGAGTGTTTATTTAATATGAAAATGCAAGAAGGTGGATCTGTTGTTGATCATTTAAATGAATTTAATACAGTTACTAGTCAGTTAAGTTTTGTAGGGGTAACTTTTGATGATGAAGTTAGGGCTCTATTATTTCTGTGCTCATTGCCAGAAAGTTGGAATGGTTTAGTTATGGCCATTAGTAACTCTGTCTCTGGATCTAATACTTTAAAGTTTGATGATGTTGTTGGTGCAATCCTTAGCAAGGAAATGCGATGGAAAATCTTCGGTGAGACATCAAGTAATGCTTTGACTGCAAATACTAGGGGAAGAAAAATGGAAATAGCAAAGAGCCCTCGATATCACAGTAAGTCAAGAAAAGACAGATCCAAGTCCAGATTGGGGATAGTGTGCTGGAAATGCGGGAATAAAGGACACCTAAAGAAAGACTGCAAGTCTCAGAATGGAAAATAAGGGGACGTGCAACAAGAAAATAATCATGAAGAGAATGTAACAGGTGATGTGTTGCAAGATGCTTTGATTCTTTCTTTAGAAAATATTATTGATTCTTGGGTGGTAGATTCAGGGGCCTCATTCCATGCCACACCTGATAGGAAACATTTTCATGATTATGTTCAAGAATATTTTGGACAGGTTCGATTGGGTGATGATAAAACCCGTAAAATCATTGGAATGGGTACAATTTTCATAAAATAGTGGAATGGAAATCAATGGCTATTGAAGGAGGTAGGGCATGTTCCAGATCTGAAGAAAAATATTATTTCAACAGGGTGGTTGGGAGGTGAAGGTTGTGTGACTACTTTTACAAATAAAACCTGGAAGGTCACTAAAGGATCCCTGGTAATGGCAAAAGGAGAAAAGGTTGGTACATTGTATTTATGCAATGGTATTTCTAATTATGTTAATGCTTTAACCTCTACAAGAGAAGATACGTGGCATCATAGGCTCGAGCACATGAATGAGAAGGGAATGCAGATTCTTCACTCAAGAAATTTTTTTCCAGGTTTGAAGCATGTTGATTTAAAATTCTATGAGAATTGTGTTTATGGAAAACAAAAGAGTCAGAGTCCTCAGATTTGGGAAAGAAAAGAAGAGTGAATTAGAGCTTATGCATACAAATGTATGGGGACCTTCTCAGGTATCATCTCTTGGTGGCTCTCATTATTATGTTACTTTTATTGATGATGCAACCAGAAAAACCTAGATTTATTGTATTCGAAATAAATTTGATGTATTTGATACTTTCAAGAAATGGAAAGCTTTGGTTGAAAATGAGACATGAAAAAGGTTGAATTGTCTCAGATTAGATAATGGAGGCGAATATTACAGCAAAGAGTTTGATAGGTACTATTCAGAGAATGGAATTCACATAGAGAAGACAGTTCCAGGAACACCACAAGAAAATGGTGTGTCGGAAAGGATGAACAGGACAATCATGGAGCGTGCAAGGTGCATGAGATTGCACACAGGATTTCCTTTACAATTTTGGGTAGATGTTGTACATACTGTTGTTTATCTAATAAACAGGGGGCCTTCAATTTCCTTGGATGGTGGTATTCCAAAGGAGGCATGGACAAGTAAAACGGTAAACTACTCTTTTTTAAAGACTTTTGGTTGTGAAGCCTTTGTCCACATTAATAAAGAAAATAGAACAAATCTTGAGGCAAAATCAAAGAAGTGTACCTTTATTGGATATGGTGTTAATGGTTTTGGTTATCGATTTTATGATTATGAAAAACACAAAATCATTAGGAGCAGAGATTCCATACTCAATGAAAAGGCTTTGTATAAGGATTAACTGCAAGAAAAGAAACAAGAAAAAGAAATCAGAGAATACATAGTGCTTGATGAGATCACAGAAAAAGTGATGGTACATAAAAATCATAATGACCAACATCTAGAACAACAAGCACCTCAAACACCTAAAAGTGGTGTTAGAAGATCTACCAAGATAAGTAGACCCCTTGAACGATACTCTCCTTCATTATATTATGTATTGTTGACTAATTCTGGTGAACCAAAATGTTATGAAGAAGTAGTACAGGTAGAAACCATGAAGAAGTGAGAGCAAGCCATGAAAGAAGACATGGGCTCCTTAGAATGTAATCAGACTTGGGACTTAGTTAGGTTTCATGCAGGTAAAACAACATTTCATATAAATGGGTTTACAAGTTGAAGGAAGAAGATGGAGGTAGAAAAAGGTATAAAGATAGACTTATGGTGAAAGGGTTTGCATAGAAAAAGGGTATAGACTTTGATGAGATATTTTCTCATGTTGTTAAAATGACTTCAATCATAACTATTTTAAGTCTAGTAGTAGTTGAAGATTTTCATCTTGGGTAGTTAGATGTAAAGACAACCTTTCTCCATGGGGATTTGAAGGAAGAGATATATATGCAGTAGCCACAAGGATATGAGGTATAAGGGAAGGAGAAACTAGTGTGCAAGTTGAAGAGGAGATTTTATGGCTCAAAGCAAGCTCCAAGGTAGTGGTATCTAAAATTTGACAGGTTTATGTTTGAACAAGGATATACTAGATGTCACTCTGATCATTGTGTTTATCTCAAAAGGAAAAATGATGGTAGTCATATTATATTGTTATTGTATGTAGATGACATGCTTGTTGCAGGTTCTGACATGCAAGAAATAAATGTGCTCAAAAGAAAATTGGCGAACTCATTTACAATGAAGGATTTGGGTGTTGGAAAACAAATCCTTGGTATGAGAATAACTAGAGATAGGAAGAATCACAAATTAACATTGTCTCAAAGTAAGTACGTAGAAAGGGTGTTGAAAAGGTTTAATATGAAGAATGCAAAACCAATTAGTATACCTTTGGCTAGACTTTTCAAATTAAGTAAGGAGGAGTGGCCCAAGACTCAGGAAGAAATGGCTCATATGTCTAAAGTTCCATATGCATCAGCAGTTGGAAGCTTAATGTATGCAATGGTCTGCACAAGGCCTGATATTGCACATGCAGTGGGAGTTGTAAGCACGTACATGAACAATATAGGAAAATAACATTGGATGGCGGTGAAGTGGATTCTCAAGTATTTGAGAGGTATCACAAATCAAGCATTATGCTTTGGTCGTTCAAACATTGCTCTACAGGGATATGTTGATGTAGATATGGCGTGCGATAGATATAACAGGAGGAGCACAACAGGGTATGTGTTTACTGTAGGTGGAATAACTGTCAGTTGGGTCTCAAAACTGCAAAGTGTTGTTGCACTCTCAACAACAGAAGCAGAGTATGTTGCTGCTGCAGAGGCTAGTAAAGAAATGATTTGGTTACAAAGGTTTCTGGATGAATTGAGTAAGAAGCAGGAGTTGGGCAAGTTATACAGTGACAGCCAAAGTGCCATACATCTTGCAAAGAACTCTACATTTCATTCCAAGACTAAACATATATAGCTCAAGTACCATTTCATATGGTCAGCGTTGGAAGATGGACAGTTGAAGCTAGAAAAGATACACACTAGCCAGAATCCTGCAAATATGTTAACAAAAGTTGTAACCAAGGAGAAACTAAGAATCTGTTCAGTTTCAATTGGTCTTCAAGTATGATGAAGAAGATGGGAAACAACTAGGTCTAAAGTGGATTCATTGTCCAGTAAATCAAGCAGCACTGGAGTTGCTATAATCAGTCTCCAAGTGGGAGATTGTTGGGTGTGGAGCCTGATTATCTTCTGTATTCAAAGGTATCGCCGCATTGGACCCCAGTTCATAATGGGGCGGAAACACCACTCGTAAAATATTTGCTGCAAGGGGGGTCCATGGGGGGCGGCTATGACCTTTGGGAGCCCCCCCGCCACAATGCCCCTGAAGCTAAAAATAGATGTAAAATTACCTTGTAAAATGTTGTAATTTCGTAGTCAATATGGGCCATTCATTAGGTGGAGATCTGACGGTAGAAATTATGTTTAATTTATGGTTTTTTTCCCTAGAAGGCAACCCTTAGCTATATATGAGGGAATTGTATTGCATCTATGTATATCTATATTCTTAGTGAGGAAGAGAGAGGAGATTGAGAGCAAAGAGGGAATTACAGCGGATCTACTGTAGGTTGTATCTCTTCAATTTGTTGGATAATATAAAAGGAAGGATTGGTTGTTTCTCTATGGACGTAGCCCAAACTAGGTGAACCACGTATATCTATGTCTCTCTTGTTTTATGTGTTTTCTGTGTTTATATTTCTGCAATATTTTATGTGTTCCATTGCTCTGTAATATATAATTTTCTAACAAAAAAGGTGACTACCCTCCTTCTAGTGCCAATTTATTGACGGTGTTGGATACCGCCAACATACAGGGGATGACCCCGATATGAAGTCCCAATTAGACCTCACACTATTTGGTATATGAGCAATAAAGTATGCCTTGTGAAGTGTTCAATTGGAGAATGTATCGAGGTTCTTTCGCTGAAAGGAATAAAAGTGAGTCTTCAAGAGACAAGTATTAGTACTAATCTAGTAAATAAACACAAATAATGCATGAGAGAATCACTAAACACCAATTGAAATATTTCACATAGATGAAATGATCATTGTAATCACCACAACACACTTTCAACAATATGAGCACCAAATCCACTGAAATAGTTCAATTTATTTAGTACATAAGAATTCCAACATAAATTGAAAACACTCAAAGAATAGTCTTAGAACATCATGATCTATGCATGAAAATGTGTTGGCCCAATAGGCTTCAAGTGTTAAGCAAAATTTCCAAGACTCGTGAGTATAATGAACACCACTAGCTCCAATAGTGGAGCATTTGAGCCACTACTTTCTCTCCAAAAGAACTATCTTTGTCTCTCTAATTCTTTGTGGGAGAATCCAAGGTGAAAAGTCCTCTCTTGGTAATGAGGCTTATTTTAAAACTAGAGGCATGAATATTCATATCCCCGTGACTCTTGAGCTTCTTATATGAATTTTCAATTGCTAATGACCTTTAGACGTCTAAATAACCTTTGGATTTTGAAATGCATTTTTGGCTTAAACATGACTTTTGGACTTCTATATGTGACCTTTAGACTTATCTATGTGGATCCTTTGTCCATATATGACTCTTGGACTTCCATATACTCATATTATAATAATTACAAAATTACATTGTTGTTTCTACTTATTCATGTGGCAACAACATGACAAGCCACTAACATTGATGACTTGGACCCATAATTACTTGTGATATGGAATTTCTTGAGAGGTGAAAAATATTGCCACTTATGTCTTCAAGGAATTTTTTGGGTGTAGGATGCACTGACAAGGGACAAGGGGTTTTGTATTGGCCACTGAGGATGCACTATGCAGTTTGATGAGAAGAGGAGACCTAATGGAGGGTGCAGGGTGCAATAAAAAAAGGTGAGGGAGATCACTAGGGACTTTTTATGCGAGTGCACTCAAATGGGGAGGATTAAGCATAATTAGGTAACCAGACACACTTTTAAATATCAAGGAAGGATTGAATGACCACTATTGGTGCGTTGTATGCTCAGCTAGGAGAGAGAGAAAAAGGAGGGCACAGTTTGGAAGAACAAGGGTGTCTTCATGCTTGAGAGTGCATTGTATGCTTGGAAGGGGGTAAATTTTGGGCTTAGGATTGGGCATAGTCTCAACAAACAAGGAGGGTTTGACTAAGTCTTGAGAGTGCATGGTGTGCTCTTTTGGGCCTAGTGGGCAAACTTGTGAAAACCAAATTTTGTTTAAGTCTATAAGGTAAGGAGTGGGAAAACACAATGATTTTGGAGTAAAAACAATTGCGAAACATACAAAATCATTAGTTAAACTTAGACATGACCCAATACTCAGAAGTATACATCAAAACACTAGTTTACAAACACTCTCCAAGTACAACAAACAAAGTGTGTGTAGTTGCGACCAAAAGTGTCATTTTGTGACTATAAAGAGTATTAAGACTGTGAAGTGCATTATGGATGTCCTTGATGATGCAATGACATTTAGAAAAGAAAATGGACACTTGAAACATATAAAACAACATTAAACGACACTTGGTGACTGAAACCAATGCTTGATATGACAGTAGGTAGGCTCCAAAATTTGAATGTAGCAAAATTTTGGAGGGTGTTGTAGCAAAGACAACACATGTATAATGTATAGTCCTTATTATAGTCAAGTGGGATTATCAATCATTCTTACGAAATTTCAGTATTTTAAGCATTAAATTATTGTTATTTTTGTTCATCCTTTTGGAAATGGATGTCGTGATAGAGAAAAAAAATAAAGCCTTAAGTACAAATGGTGTAGTTGGGAACGAAGTGGCATAACAATTTTAAATTTCCTTGAAGGCTCTATAATTGGTGCAGAGTTTTCAGTGGGGATACCTCACAAATTTATTGGACCTTCAGGGGTTCTATCATGATTCCTTGATGGGAAATAATGAATCCAACAATAATCTAGTAGAGATGAAAAACACACAACTGAGGGGATTCATATAGAGTTGGTATAGCTGGTGTTGTTGGAATATAATATGTAGACCCTTAATGTGATGAGAGCACTATTTGGAAAGAAAAATGAGATCATCCAAATAGGCTAGGATAATATGAGGAAAATCATGAAAAATTTAATTCGTGGGTTATTGGAAAGTGGCACCAACATTTTTAAGGTAGAAAGGAATTACATGATATGCTAAGACACCTTATGGGTGGTGATAATGGTTTTTGTAACCATCCCTCCCACATATACCCAATTTTACTGGTCTGCAAGGGTAAAAATGAGATGAAGATTTACTATGACATGACCTAACCTCCAAGCTTCAGTTATCGAAGTGGGGCCAACAACTAGAACTTATTGACCACAACCTGACATCCTACAAGGCTTGCAAGACACTCAGGGGCCAAAGGACCACCCCAGGTGACCAAACATTGAGCTAAACTATTTGTTTAGTGACCTAACACCCAAACCACATGCACAAGCTTACATGAGTGTGGTTTTGACTCTCCAACCACATGCACATGCCTATCTGAGTGCAGTTGCGACCCAAAATCCTCAGTTCAGTACCCTCCAACCACATGCACATGCCTATCTGAGTGCAGTTGTGACCCAAAATCCTCAGTTCAGTGCCAATAGTCCTGTAATCTAAGCCACAATTCTAGGCCAGCTCCATAACACTACCCAAAACATCATGAGACTTTCTAGGATGAAAAAATACTTTAAGACAATTCTAAGCATACAAAATCTTATCAAGGACTTGACCAAACCATGCCTAACCATGACAATCATTTCGTCAAACATATAGTGACAATGTAATCTACAGGTCATGAATGCATATCTGAATTGAGGAGTCTGAAAATGATCTGAGAATCACCAAGAAGTTCTAATGCCCTCTCATAATAGTTGTAATAACATTTATTATCCCATGCATTCATTAACCATAAAATACTTATCAAATCATGAGCAAGACATAGCTAGAGTACATTGAAAATACATGTTTATAACCAACATATAAACATATTATTAACCATGACATAACAACCATCAAATCACTATAATAACAAGCACAAACTCTAATAGAACACAATAGGAAAATATTTCTTATTAACTTATGCAAAAGCCAATGAAATCAGGTACTTCCATGTACCACCATACCATAGATTGAGCTAAACCAAATCTTTCTTTCAGCCAATCACCATTGTGCCATATTCCAAGCATGAATATGGGAACTTGAGACATAAACAACTAAGGCTTCCTGGAGATTAAACCACCTCCACCATCAGTCTACCGCGATCCCACCAAATTTAGTCAAGAGATCACTAAGCCCCAAAACAAACTTGGATGCCTCAGAGTTTCTTCTCCAATACCTTGAGCAATTTTTTTGTCTCCGCCTATTGAGGGCTCCCCAAAGATTAAACCACCTCCACCCCCAACCCTTGGGAATTTTCCTAAGAACACCTCACCCAGTTTCAAAACATTTTAGCAATCCAAAGCTCAACCAAATAAAAGAATCCCATAATACCATGGCTATCTGGAAATGGAAAGGAAAGGCTGAAACTACTCACACTCAACAAAACACATGCCAATTACAACAAAAGAAACAAATACACAAATGCATCTACCATGCATTCATAAACCAGCTAGGAAATCACTCATGCAACATGTTACCTGCAAGTCCTCCTATTGAAGATGCTTGATCCAACCTTCCTTCTTTATCCTTTGCTTTCCTTTTGATTCCCTTGTCCTTCCTTGCCTTCCTCTCTCCAATGCTAGAATTATTCAAGAATGCTCAAAGAGTGCAATAGTATGAGATAATAGAGAGAGCTACACGACTAAAATAACAAAAGGTTGTGAATTTATCCTCATAAACCTTTTTATCATTGAGGCCTCTATTTTCTTCATTTTCCTCTATTTTTCCTTCAATTTTCCTCTAATGCAAACCTGCCAACTTTCATCTCCATTTTCTCCTATGTTCCTTTATTTTCATAAAAAGGATGCCAATTAGTGCATGTTTTCCTTTACCAGTGCCTTTTCTAATGTCCTTAGCCATAATAAACTAAAATGACACCCACTAGGATGTTTTTCCCACCATTTAGATTGGAATATGTGTCACATGAACTTAGCCTTATCCTTTTTCCTTTATTAACTTTATTACATGAAATTTTAACCCAAGGTTGTTACAAATCCCTCCTCCTTAAGGGAACACAATCCTCGGTGTTCTATGACACCTATGACCAGCAAAACTACCAAACCAAAACATTTTGCCCATGGAGCTTTATAACTTAGCTCAATGCAGTATTTACAATGAACAACATGCTACTGACAAGAAAAACCAACATGAAAACCATACCACTTATTGGAGCTTTATAACATAGCTCATTGTGGTATTTACAATAACAAACATACATAAATATGTACATATACCAAAAATCCTTTGCCTCAACCGACAAACAATCAAGGACACATAGCTCGCATCTGATCAGCCATCTCCCGTGTAGCTTCATCGGGCCCAAAGTGCTTCCACTACACTTTAACTTGCTTGATTCCTCAGTTCTCGAGCATGAGTTTTTTCCACTAAAATATGCATTAAGGTTATGGCTATAATTCTCCCTATGCCTTCACATGCAATATACAGAATTCAATCACATGATCAACATCCTTCACATATCTTTTAAGCAATGAAACATGAAAAACATCATGGACTTTTATTATTGTCGGGAATGCAAGTTTTTAGGCCACTAGTCCAATCCTCTCAAGGATCTCGAAAGGCCCACAATAACGAGGTGCCAAATTGCCACATGAAAATTACACATGCTCCCCAACTCGAAATTCCTTAAATACTCTATGTTGATCTGCATAACTCTTCTTCTTTTCACATGTTTCCTTTATATTCTTCTTGATAACCTACATTTATTGTTCCATCTCTGCCAACATGTTTGGTCCAATCAACACCCTATTCATTAGATCACTCCAGCTGATAGGAGTATTACAACTCCACCCATAAAGTGCCTCAAACAAATACATCCTTAATGACTCTTGATACCCATTATTGTACACAAACTCTACCAATGGAAGATACTCTTCCCACTTCCTTTGTTGGTGCACAACATACATCCTCAACATGTCCTCAAGAATCATGTTAAACCTCTGTGTTTTTCCATCTTTCTGTGTATGATAAGAAGTACTAAAGTCCAACTCTGCAACCAAAACTACAAACAACTCCTTCCAAAACTAAGAAGTGAACTTAACATCTTTATTGGATATAATCTTCTTAGGAATACCATATAATCTCACTACCTCCCTAATGAAGACCTGAGCTACCTCACTAGCTGAATTAATAGACTTCACCGGAATAACGTAAGCTACCTTGGAAAACCAATCAACCACAACCATAATTGAATCATGTTGTCCATATGTCCTCAAAAAATATGAGATTTGAATCCATGGAAATGACCTCCCGTTTCCATTCTAAAATTGAGATCGACTGCAATAGACCACTTGGATGCTTGCACTCTTATTTTACTTGTTAACAATCAAAACACATTGCGATGAACTCAACTACCTGTTTCTTCATATTCTATCAATAGTAGAACTTCTTTAGAGTTGTCAAAGTCTTTTGATATCCTGTATGACCTAAATACAACTTAATATGAAATTCCCTCAAGATAATATTCTTGAGCTCACTGTTGTCTGGCACATAGACCTTGTCCCTAAATCTTACCTAACCATCTTCCATGAGATGATAATCCACACCTTGATCACTTGTACCCTACTATTGAAACCTATGCTTAAGCTTCTAATACAATTCATCTTGTTGTCCTGCCTGTAAGATATGATCTTGTAAATATATCCCATATGAACTCATAGTTGCTATGTGATCTACGTGCACTCTTCTGCTAAGAGCATCTACAACCCTGTTTTCCTTAACCTTAATATGCTTGATCTCGAAGTCAAACTCATTGAGCGTGTCCAACCATCTAGATTTCTTGGCATTTAGATTAGGTTGGTCAAACAAGTATTTCATTCCATTGTGATCACTCATCAAAACAAACCTCATGCCAAGAAGATAGTGCCTCTGCATCTTCAATTCATGAATGATTGTTGCCAACTCAAGATCATTTCTCACATAATTATTCTCATGCTCATTCAATTTCCTTGACTCATACCATACCACCTATCCCTCTTGCATCACAAATCCACCAAGTCCTTTCTTGCAAGCATCTGTACACACACAAACTCTTTATCTGGATCTACAATCTTTAGAATCAGAGCATTTGTAAGCAATTTTTGCAACTACTCAAAACTAGTTGCACATTCCTCTATCCATTCAAATTTCTTTCCTTTCCTCTTCAAGGATGTAATAGGACGATAAATCCATTAGAAATTCCTAATGAAATGCCTGTAATAACCTGCTAACCCCATGAATGATCTGACCTCATCCACATTCCTAAGAGTTGTCCATTCCATGATAGCTCTTATATTTTATGGATCCACTGCCTTGCCTTCCTTGGAAACAACATGTCCCAAGTAATGTACCTCTATCTAAAAGAAACTACACTTACTAATCTTGGCATACAAATGATGCTCTCTCAATAGTCTCAATATTGTTTCCAGATGTTTTGCATGCTCTTCTTCATTCTTAGAATATATCAATATTTCATCAATGAATATTATCACAAACTTTTCCAAATAAGGACGCAACACACTACTCATCAAACACATGAAATCAGTTAGACCATTAGTCAAACCAAAAGGAACTAGAATAAACTTGTAATTCCCATACCTAGTGTAGAAATCAGTCTTGTAGATGTCCTCTTCTTTGATGCATACGTGATGATATCTTGATCTCAAATCAATCTTTGAGAACATTGTTGCTCCCTTCAACTAATCAAACAAGTCATCAATCCTCAGCAATAGATACATGTTCTTGATCATCACCTTGTTCAGTTGCATGTAATAAATGCACAACCTTAGTACCATCCTTCTTCTTCACAAACAACATTGGTGCACCCTAAGGTGACACAGTTGGCCTAATGTATCCTTTTTCAAGCAGTTCCTTCAACTACAACTTCTGTTCCACTAAATATGGAGTGCTCATCATGTAAGGTGCCTTTGATGTTGGTGTTGCTCTTGATACCATCTCAATAGAGAAATCCACTTCCTTGTGAGGAGACAATTCTAAAATCTCTACTAGAAATACATCCTAGAAATGTTGTAAAACTAGATACCTCTTCAATACTTCTGCATCATCAACATCCTTACATTTATCATTATAAATATGCACTACAAACACAACACACCCTTTATTGAAATTATGATTAGCTTGCATAGTTGTAACCATTCTCATCAATATAGTCTTCTTCCTACCTTGCAAGATCCTCGTGCCATATTCCAAGCATGAATGCGGGAACTCGAGACATAAAAAACCCAGGCTTCCCATAGATCAAACCACCTCTACCCTCAAGCTATCATGATCCCACCAAAACCAGCCAAGGGATCACTAAGCCCCAAAACAAGTTGGGAAGCCTCAAAGTTTCTTCACCAATACCTTGAGGAATTTTTGTGTCTCCACCCAGCTGTCGAGGGCTTCCTATAGATTAAACCTCCTCCACCCCAAACCCTTGGGAATTATCCTAATACCACCTCACTCAGCTTCAAAATCTTCTGGTAATCCAAATCTCAACAAAATAAAATAATCACATCACACCATGGCTATCCGAAAATGGAAGGGCAAATTTGAAACCACTATCACACCCAAAAAAAACCCATGACAATGATATAAAAGGAAAGAAATACAAAAATGCATTTACCATGCATTCACAAACCAGCTAGGAAATCATTGATGCAGCCTCTTACCTACAAATCTTCCTACTAAATTTACTTGATCCAACCTTCCTTTCTTTTCCTTTCCTTCCCTTTTCCTTCCCTTTTCCTTCTGTTCCTTCCTTTCTCCAATGCTAGGATGCTCCAAGAATTCTCTAAGTTGTTGAGTTGTTTTATATTCTTTCCACAACTAACCTACGTAGTGAACCGGGGGGTTAGAGGGGGTGCGGAGCCCCCCCTTCGTTGTGCCGATTGCGCAGTGGGGGCATCACAGGGGGGGCGGCAGCCCCCCCTGTCCGGGGGGTTTGAGGGGGGCGAGTAGCCCCCCTCTACGGGGTTCGGGGCAGCGGCCCGAGAAATTTTTTTTGGACCCTATATTAGGTTGGGCGAACCTACCTATGGTTTTCGGTCCATGGTTTTGGACGCGATGGTTTTCGGTCCATGGTATTGGATGCTTCGGCATGTATAAATATGTATTGTAACATTGAACGGAATATAATGAAAAATCAAGCTGGTAGTCTCGGTTTTGAGATCCAGTGGGAAATCTCTGTGTATATGTGTTTTATGTGTTATGCTCTCGCATTTTTATTTTTCCTGTGATTAAGAATTCGTATGCAGGTAATTTCTGTACGGGGTTAAAACCTACATTTGGTATCAGAGCTGTTTTGGCTTCAAGGGGACGCCTTTGTTGCTGAGGGGTTTCGCTCGGGCCTGTGGTAGACCCTGTTCAGTGGGAGATCTGCGAGATCGATCTGGTGGTGAAAGAAGATGGCGAGCAGCGGAAAGATAGAGATTGAGAAGTTCAATGGTCAGAGTTTTGAGTTGTGGAAACTCAATATGGAGGCTCTATTGGTGGATAAAGATCAGTGGATCGCGGTAGATCCGAGTACTAAACCAACGGGAGTGACCGATGAAGAATGGAGGAAGTTGG
Source organism: Pinus taeda (assembly GCA_000404065.3). NCBI lineage: Eukaryota > Viridiplantae > Streptophyta > Pinopsida > Pinales > Pinaceae > Pinus > Pinus taeda. The sequence goes on along the minus strand of APFE031476004.1, from coordinate 72,767 downwards.
ATCGGAAGGCAAAGAGCACAATACGTTTGTGTGTCTCAGATTCAGTATTGTTGAATGTATCAGGGGAAGCTACGGCGAAGGATTTATGGGACAAGTTAGGGACTTTGTACCAATCTAAGTCTCTGGTGACTAAACTGTTCCTGTGGAAAAAGCTGTATAACCTGAGGATGAAAGATGGAGACTCGGTGACAGAGCATCTGAATGCGTTTAATACTGTGGTAAGTCAGTTATTATCTGTTGATATTAAAATTTCAGATGAAGATAAGTGCATCAGTTTGTTGTGTTCTCTACCAGACTCGTGGGATAGTCTGGTTATTGCAATAGGTAGCAATGCAACTGCTTTGCAGTTTGATGAAATAGTCTCAGCCTTGCTGACGGAGGAGATGAGACGGAAAAATATGGACAACCAGAATTGTGATGCCTTGTCTGTACGAGGACGGTCCCAGAACAGAAACAAAAATAAGTCATCGAGTGGGAGATCTAAATCTAGAGGGAGATCTAAATCTCCAGGAAAACCTACAAAGGTGGTGTGCTGGAAATGCGGAAAGGAAGGGCACTTCAAAAGGGAGTGTAAATCTAAAGCTCCTGATAAAGGAAAGGGTTTTGATGATGCTCCTTCTGCAGAGGCGAAAACCACCTCAGATGAAGGTGGGGATGTGTACTTGGCTTCTTCAAGTACACATGTAGATCATGAGGCATGGTTGATTGACTCAGGTGCATCCTTTCACTTCACTCCCCATAGAGATGGTTCTGCGAGTATGAGAAATACGATGGTGGTGATGTCTTCTTAGGAGATGATAGGAAGGCTAGAATCATTGGTCGTGGAAAAGTAAAGTTGAAGTTGCAAGGTGGAAGGGTTAGAACCCTTCGGGTGTTCTTCATATTCCTGCGTTGGCCAGAAATCTGATTTCTGTAAGCAAGTTGGATGATGCAGGTGTAAAGATAGTGTTTGAGAAGGATACCTGCAAGATGGTTCGAGGAGCACTGGTATTGATGTGGGGAGTTCGGATTGGAACTCTTTACAAGCTGCAAGGTAGCATTGTTGTTGATGGGTGCAATAGTTCTATGGTTCCTGAAATGGAGCAGAAAATCTAGTGGTCTCTGGAGAGAAGACCATGTTGTGGCATCAAAGGCTTGGACATATTGGAGAGAAGGGCCTTCGAATACTTCATGGTTAAGGTATGGTAGAAGGTATGAGTAATAGCTCTCTGGATTTTGATTTCTGTGAAAATTGTGTATATGGGAAGCAGAATCGAGTGAGTTTCCCCTCTGGTGGTAAGAGGACGAAACAAATATTAGAGCTTGTGCACAGGGATGTGTTTGGACCTGTGAAAGTTCCATCACTGGGTAAGTCTGTGTACTATGTATCATTTATAGATGACTTCTCAAGGAATACATGGATATATTTCCTTAAGAAGAAATCTGAAGTCTTTAACAGTTTTAAAGAATTTAAGGCTCTGGTGGAAAATCAGACAGAGAAGAAGATAAAGGTGCTGAGGACAGATAATGGTGGATAATTCTGCAACCAGGAATTTGAATAATTCTATAAGAAGTGTGGTATAGCACGACAGAAGACTACTCCATATACACCTCAGCAAAATGGAGTCGCATAAATAATGAACAAGACGTTGATGGAAATGGCAAGAAGCATGCTCAGTGGTGTCGGGTTAGGACAAGAATTCTGGGCAGAGGCGGTGGATACTGCATGTTACCTGGTCAACAGGTCACCTTCATCACCGTTGGATGATAAGACTCCACAAGAAGTATGGACTGGTAAGAAACCCTCTCTTTCACATCTGAGGGTATTTCGATGTGATGCATATGTACCTGTTCCAAAGGAGAAATGAACCAAGTTGGATAGTAAATCTGAAAACTGCATCCTTATTGGGTATAAGGATGGTTTAAAGGGTTATAAGCTTTGGAACCCACTCACACGGAAGGTTGTGTACAGTCGAGATGTGGTGTTCAGAGAGGTGAAAGATGTTATCAAACATGAAGTCCAACC
>APFE031476004.1:59574-70201 GCA_000404065.3 Pinus taeda | reverse complement strand
AAGGTTGTGTACAGTCGAGATGTGGTGTTCAGAGAGGTGAAAGATGTTATTAAATATGAAGTCCAACTAAAGGAACCTATGAAGATAGAGTTTGAACTAAAGGAGGAAGAATTAGACTCTATAGCAGAGGAGGAATCAGAACATGAAGAGCCACAAACTCTGGCTGTGAGAAGATCAGCTCGAGAAAGAAGACAGCCAGAAAGGTATAGTCCATCTGCTTTCTGTTCAAACTTTGCTTTGCCTGTTACTAATGATGATCCCAGAACTGTGAAGGAAGCAGTGGATTCAGAGGATGGAAAACTCTGGAAAGAGGCCATGGTTGATGAAATGGCATCTTTGCACAAAAATGAGGCTTGGGATCTGGTGGAGTTCCCGGCTGGAAGGAAACCCATTGGCAGCAAATGGGTGTTCAAGAAGAAGACAAATGCAGAAGGGAAGGTGGAGAAATACAAAGCTCAGTTGGTAGCAAAAGGTTAGTCCCAGGTGTCGGGAATTGATTTTGGTGATATTTTTTCTCCTGTTGCCAAGGTAACTTCTATTAGATTACTTTTATCTGTTGTTGCTGCTTTTGATTTTGAGGTAGAACAGATGGATGTGAAGACATCATTTCTTCACATGGATTTGGAAGAGGAAATCTACATGAAGCAACCTGAAGGCTTTGTGGTGAAGGGTAAGAAAGAACTAGTATGCAAGTTAAGAAGTCTCTGTATGGGCTAAAACCGTCATCAAGGATGTGGTATCAGAAATTTGATACATTTATACGGGGATTTAGCTTCACCAGAAGCGAAGCAAATCACTGTGTGTATTTTATATTAATTGGTGACTATGTTATTTATCTGGTCTTCTATGTGGATGATATGTTGCTGGTTGGAAATGACAAAGAAATCATCCAGGATTTGAAGACCCAATTGTCCTCCAAATTTGACATGAAAGATCTCGGTTTTGCAAACTATATTTTGGGCATTGAAATTAAAAGAGATCGCGCTAAGAGGAAGAACTGGTTAAACAAGAGGAAGTATGTCGAGACAATACTGCAGAGGTTTAATGTGTAGGATAGTAAACTGGCGAAAGTTCCTATTCATGTAGGTGTGAGGTTATCTCTTGAACAGTGTCCCAAGACACAAGAAGAAGAGGACATGTCTCATGTTCCATATGCAAGTGCAGTCGGTAGCTTGATGTATGCAATGGTCTGTACTAGACCAGACATTGCACATGCATTGGGAGTATTTAGCAGGTTTATGTCAAAACCAGGGAAGGAGCACTGGACAACAGTGAAGCGGGTTTTCAGGTATTTGCGTGGCACTAGTGATTATGGTTTGTGCTACCAAGGAAGACCAGGATTGGACAGAGTGTTGGATATTCGTGGCTTTTTTGATGCAAACTTGGCTAGAGATCTGGATCAGAGAAGATCTACAAGTGGGTATGTGTTTAACCTATTTGGAGGTTCAGTCAGTTGGATGAGTAAGAAACAATCTGTAGTGGCACTACAACTACAGAGGCAGAATACATGGCAGCCACTCATGCAAGCAAGGAAGCAGTTTGGTTGCAGAGATTGTGTTCAAGTATGGGGTTAGTACAGGGAGCTATAAGGATAGACTGTGACAGCCAAAGTGCAATTTTCTTGGAAGAACCCTGCTTATCATTCAAAGACAAAGCACATTGATGTTCAGTATCACTTTGTGAGGGATATGATAGAAGAAAAAAAGGTGTTGCTGGTAAAAGGTGGACACTTTGAAGAATACTGCAGATGCATTGACAAAATCTGTGAGCTCTGAGAAGTTCTCTTGGTGTAGAGAAACAATGGTTGTTTCAGGGTTTTCAGGGCTGGAAAAATGACTAAGCTCTCCTGTGGCCCCTTGTGGAAAGAAAACAACAAGTGGGAGATTGTTGGGTTGTGTTATATTCTTTCCACATAGTTAACAGGGGGTTTGAGGGGTACCCGTAACCCCAGTTTATGGGGTTCGGGGCAGCGCCCCGGAAAATTTTGGTTTTGGACCCTATGTTAGGTTGGGCGGACCCACCTATGGTTTTGTGCATGATTTTCGCACATGTTTTTTGGACGCGATGGTTTTCGTTCCATGGTATTGGATCGATGGTTTTTTCGTCCATGGTATTGGACGTGATGGTTTTTCAGTCCATGGTATTGGATGCTTCGGCATGTATAAATATGTATTGTAACATTGAAAGGAACATAATGAAAAATCAAACTGGTAGTCCCGGTTTTGGGATCCAGTGGGAAATCTCTGTGTATATGTGTTTTATGTGTTATGCTCTCGCATTTTTTATTTTTCATGTGATTTAGAATTCGTATGTAGGTAATTTCTATGTGGGGTTAAAACCTACAGTCTTGACCTTATTTTCGTTTTTTGAAAAGAAAATTGTTAGTACTGTCGCTTCGGAAAAAGATAGTTTAGATCTATACTTTGTTTTCTTTTTGTCATTCTCACATTAAGGAATCTGAAAAACAATACATGCATGTGCATTTGCATTAAGACTACATGCTGAAGTTGATTTAGGAAAAGTGCATCTAGCGTATTCTCTCTGCTCTATGTTGAAAGAATTTCATTTCTCTTTCCTTAGTAGCTAGGATTTTCATTGCAAAAAGAAAATAAACGACTGTTTATCATCTTAGATTGCATATTTAGGAATTGTATATCTACATCACATGGTGAACCTTAAAGGAAAACTTCTTAAGAAAGATCAATTGTAAAATAAAATTCAATGAACATAAAAATGCTTTGGAACCTAACGCACAACATTTAGAAGTCTAGGCTAGATACGTATTCTACCGTTGTAAACCCCAGTAACTATCACTTTCATCGTAGGTTGGGTGATTCCTCCTCTTTGAGACGACAAGTGCTAGTATGAACTTGTGCTCCCACATACCATCAAGTATATATTGGGAGACCACAATAGGCTACATCCTTTATCCTTAGGAAGCCGTGTCTGCCACCCTATCAATCGCAATGCACTGAACACAGCATTCGGGAAGATTCACTACCGTACCGTAAGAAGTATTCTGCAATTTTGCGATTGGTTTGGTAATCCCTCTGTCTAGATTTCCAGAGTAGTCACTTTCGTTCCTTTTCAAACTCCCTAAAATAAAAGGTCCATCTGATCACTTGTCACTTCAGGCTCATTAAAAATCAAAGGCAACTAGAGTCATCTTTAGCTTTTTCTCGACTCTTAAAAATTGAAAAAGAAAGTTGTGTCAAAGCATCATAAAATTTATTTTAATCAGAATAACGTCACTATTCCCTCATTGGTCTTTAGGTTGAGAAATGGAGTCTACCAATTATGGATTTCCCCTTGGAGGAAGTCATAGTCCCTTCTCCTCTTGTGGGGATGTTGGAGCTCCACACATGGCCACATTGTCCCTTCCAAGACTCACAATTGGCCTGCTAGTATGGCTTTTCTCGACCTCTGTCATTCAAAACACCATGATTCCTGAGCAATCAAATCAGCAACCAGATGATACTAGAGTTACCCCCCAACCTTCTACTTCGTTTTTTTCTCCCTCTCCTTCTCCCTCTTCGCTTGGTGAAACTAGTAAAACTAAAAACCAAGTAATTGAGAAGAAGAAGAAAGGGAAGGAGAAGAATAAGAAGAATCCAACGACGAAAGAGGACAATCGTGCATCATCTGGTGAAAATCCACACACTGTACCTTCCAAACCTAAGTCTCCATGTGTCATTTGCAAGGGAGACCACTATCATCGAGATTGTCCCTACATCCCACGGATCTTAAGGGACTGGTCTCCACGCTTGCACAATCTGGTGTCCTCAACCTCTGATGATCATGTTGAAAGTACACCGTCAACTAGTGAAAATGAAGTCAATGGAAAAAAGGAAGATCTAAATTTCCTTATACACTGTGTGAAGGCGATCATGCCCTCCACCGTTATCCCTTCCTGGACAAAGCTAAAAGAGTCTTGGATAACCATCCTGCTTCATAGCTATGACTTCCTCCTGGATACAAGAAACTCTTGCCGAGTCCATCGCTAGTTGAAAATACGACTGATACACCTTTTTTTTTAGTCGAAGCGCCTATCATTGAAGATAAACCCTCTGAGTCCACACCGGACCAAAGTCAATAGGTCGAGACAACAGTCGACCCAATCTTGCCTTCAGAGGATCCACCTTCAGCTGATACTGTCACCAAAGAGAATGAGAATGAAACCATTCAAATTCTCTTCGTAAACACAAACTCTGATGAGCATGGGGGAAATCTACCCATTCCTTTACCACGGGAAGGAAGTTCATCAGAAATTTATCCGGCTATTTATTCGGTCCCACCTCCAAGCAATCTAGTCATTTCCTTCGATTCGAATCTACTAGGAAGACCTCGCCTACCATCTAACGTACCATTCCAAATCATAATACAACCTTACATAATGATCATGGTTGGTACTATTATAGATGAAGGGGCTTCTATGAGTATCATTTCCTCAACTGCTTGGAAAGCGCTTGGTTCGCCATCGCTTTTGCCTGAGATTTGAAATCTATCAGGCTTCAACAAAGGAACTAGTCGACTATTAGGGATCCTTCAAAATTTGCCTATAAATTTGAGAAGGAAAATTTTTTATCTAAACGTGATGGTAGTCCAAGGGCCACTAGATTACAATCTACTCCTTGGACGTGACCACATGTATAGCATGGGAGCTATTGTTTCCTCACTCTTTCGAGTGATGTGTTTTCCACGTGAACGCAGAATGGTCCAGCTCATAAACAAACTTTCATTCCCTGGTTCAAACAAAACTATTAGTCAAATGCCATCCCTAACTGGTCTTTTCACACAAGGAATGTCTCATCAATCTTTAGTCCATCCACTTGATGATCGCAAGTGATTTAGTGATTGTGACTGAAACCCAGGAGGCATGCGCCCTGGTCTACTTCGGCAGGAAAACCCCAGATATAAGGTAGGTTTTCGCGTACGAATATGACTAGTCTGATACCCCTATCTGTTTAGGAAAATGGATTTGGACTGGAAAAATATTCCCTCGTCAAAGGTTATGTGATTGGGACTGACAATAGTCACCTTTGTCCATTTTGATGGACATCGCCAAGGAAGTGTTTCATCTGCGATGCGGATGGAACAACCTTGTTAATGCAAGAACTTCCATATGGTGACTTGCAAACGCTACTTTATACCTGGGGGCATGCAAACCTTTTGGCATGCAAGTGAAAAGTGACCATTTATTTTCTTAGTTTGCAGGCTCTTAACCGTTTAAACTCGTAGGTTGGTCGTTCCTAGCTTGCATAACGAAAGGCTTTGGAGAAAAGTTGCGGATGGGGAAAGCTCCCTAAAAAATGAACCTACTGATGAGACATCCTTATTATACAACTAGCACAAGCAGTTTTATGCAAAGTTCAAGCTCATTAAAAAATAAACCTATCCATGAGCAGTTTTACGCGAAGTTCAAGCTCGTCAAAAAATAAACCTAGCAATGAGCAAGTGTTCCCATAGAGTTTAAGCTCATTAAAAAATGAACCCCACCTCCGGTAAATAACCATTTTGATCACATGATTATCAGCTTTTGAACCTTGGTCACCTCCGCTCTTTTTTAGCTGATCATACGCCTCCATTTGATTGTTTACCCTTTTGAGGAATAGCTACAACGAGTGATTCTATTAACCACCTTCTTTACACTATCGCGATTGAAAAAGTTCCAAAGCTTACCTGCAACTAGCAGCTATCCAAAAACATTACTTGTTCCTCAAAAAATGAGTCTCCTTTAAGCTCTTTTCATCTGACTCGTAAAATATGGAAAGATTGTCGAGCAATTGGCCTCTCCAGCTCATTAAAGCAACCAGAAGTGCCATCCCTCCTCTAGATTTTAATATTTTTGGACCTGAGGGATTATTACACAAAAAGATCAAGCACTTGTCTTGTTCGGCTCGTTAATACTATCGAAAAGTCATCCCTTTCGTATTATTTTACACTTGTTTGGAATTAAGGGATTACATTACAAAAAGGACCACTAGAGTTTCCTTTATGTCCCTTTTTAGACTCTGTAAAATTGAAAAGGACCGAGTTATCTTTGTCATTAAACTTGTTAAAACAATAGCGACAAACTTGTCCATGCAAACAAGAGCGAGTTTCACTGTTGCTAGGCTCGTGAAAACATAGCGCAAGTTTGCCCGAAGGGAAAATTATAGAACAAGCATATGTTATCCTTCTCAAAATTGACAAAAATAAAGAGGTACTGGTCAGCAATGACTAGGGAAAAAGGGAAGAAAACTTGAATAGCTTCATTGGTAGTAGGTCACTCTTGAACATGACACTTTCACTCTGTCACCGTGATTGAGTCGGGTTGGGTTATTCCATTCACTAGTCATATCACCATTGGTCCATCGTACCATCCACCTTGGGGTTAACACTACCAATCCATTTTGGTGTCGTCGGTATGTTCAAGAGAAGTCGCTCCAAGAATTCACCAACCTAGTTAACGTCTCATCCACTGCAATACCTTCACTCTCCATTTTTCATGACTGCCACCCTGAACCTTGTATCATCAGATCGTTTCCACCTCCACAAAATCATTTGCTCCGTTCCATGTCGTAGATGTGGGATTCATTAAGGCCCTCCTATGATGGGTCACTTCTTGTCGACATCAGCTCATTATCCAAGAAGTGGACTTAGGGACAACAGTTTCAGTACTTTGAAGCTTGCATACCCCAATGGCAAGTTTCTCACTTCCAGCGATAGGTTTACGTCAATGGCCTTCGACCAAAAGATTTTACGTGGTGTTTGACATCAGCTCATGTATTCACACCACGTGAATTGTACTACAGTACCTTGAGGGTCATCATCATTATCGGTGATTCCTCTCGCACCTATTAACAGTTGACATCATTGGCTGGTAATCAAGTGATGTCTTTCCATGTTCGACATCAAAACATCTTTTCACATGGATCGACTTGTACTTCGGGTGAAAATTAAATGATTTTGAAGACCCCAGATCTATTTTCATCCGTCTGGGCTACGATATATTCAAGAAAATAAAGACATCAAATGTACATCCCAGCTGCATAGATAATCATCAAACTAAAGGATGATGGCTCTACCAGAATCATCAGTCTGCCACACAAACGATTGTCTGTCTTATGTACATGAATATGAATTTACAAAGCTGAGCATGGGAATGCCCACCTCAGCTAGATCATGAAATTATTATGAAGATAATGTATTGTGTTGTATCTTATTACAGGTCACCTTCAAGTTCGAAAAACCTCGAATCCTCATTATAAAGCATTTCACCCGACATCAAAAGATTTATGACATCATGCTTTAGGGGGCAATTGTTATAGACATATTTTGGCACTCCAACCCCAATCATATATGTCCATAAACCAAGGGCTTCCAAACCCCTAAAAGTGTTGTTTCATACCCTAAAGGAACAAGGTCAGCTGATTACATCATCTCCTAGAAGTTCTCCATGAAAAAATACTCAGAACTGGTCAAAACTGGACCATACAGACTGCTCCATGCATAGGGTGCAATGCATCTCACCTATTACACATGGGGGTTGCAATGCATACTAGAAAGCTCTTCTGTAGGGTGTGATGAGCAAGAGAAGACAAATGGAAGAAGTAGTTTTATAGGTGGAAACCCAAAGAATCTTCTAGAGATTGCTCATATGACACTTGCCTCTTTAAATTCGCCCAGGGATGAGTAAGAGATATGAAATCTCCAAGTGAAACCAAGAACTATCAGTGAAATGACACTAATCAAAATCCCAGAAGTTGACTCACTCTCCTGTAAACATCTATATATGGATCACTCATCCAAGAGATCCAGAGGCTGGAATTTTGTAATTTGCAAGGAAGTGTTGTTGGTTTCTATTTGAAGACACTGTTGGGTGATCTTGCTTTGTATGAGGTGAAGAGGGCTTTCATGCTGGGAGGATGATGCTGGATCAAACAGCCTAGTTGTAATCCTCTCTTCTACTACTTCTATCAATAAAGCTATTTGAGTTCTCCTCCATATGCTTGTATATCGCTGAATCTTGTTTGTGTATGCATTTATATGGTTAATGTACATCTGATCCTACATTATTTATGGTTATAAATCTCTATGCTTTGATGGTATTTTACTGCCTTGACTCTATAGGGGTTCTTTGAAGCGAGACAAGCGAGAAAGGAGTGGTGAAATCTTTATCAAAGGAGAGAGGAAACAAGCAAGGAGACTAGCAAAAGGCTGAGGTTGGTGATCTCTGCTTCTCTCTCATCTATCTCTCATAAAGGAAAACACAAGTAACTTTAATCTATTTGTTTCTAAGATATCTATCGTCTTAGTGGGACTAGCAGCTCTGAATGGACACTAGCTTTCCCAATAACACAGATGGAGAAGCTGGTAGAGAAGCGCAGGAAAGAGGAAGCAGAGGCTAAGGCCCAGGCAGCGTGTGACTCTGTGAAATTGGTCGAACAATAGTAGAAAATAGGAGAGGAAGAGTGAAAAGGACAGAAGTAACCTTCACCTGGGACTGAACCAAAGACAGAGACTAAACAAGGTGGCGTGGACCCAGAGACAACTTCCACCCAACTCAAGCGTCTACGACCACAAGAGAAGGCAGTACCTTGAAAGAAATCTAGGGCATCAAAAATTTCCTTCGACCTAATCACCTTCACTGAGGGGGATTTGCATGACATCGGAGAAATGGTGAGGGATGTCACTAGAGAGGCCCTCCAACAATTTGAAGAATAGCAGCAGCTCGTATTGTGGGCTCTTCGAACAAAAGTACAAGAGTTTTAGGGTTGCACTCCATAGGCTGGCACAGTGTCCACCAGCCTCACGGTCAGCACTTCAGCTGTCGAGGAGATGTTGCGTACACGGGTGACCAACACAATAGTGCTACCAGATGGAGCAATCACTACATAGAATGAGGCCAACAAGCCCGCAATCAATAGTCTCAAAGGGGTAGGATTAAATATGGTCATGCTCCCTTGAGAGAAGCTCTACCTCTTGCAGGATGGAGTCACCACAGAACCTCAAGCCAGGGAGATTTGCGCTTTACAGGTAATGAGTGAGCAGTGCATCAACATTGAGCAGTTTCACCTACAGTGCAATGAAGCAGTAAAGCAAAATAAGCAGATAATACAGGTAGTGGAGGAAGCCTGTTAGATGGTCCCAGAGTTGGACATTCAAGTAGAAGAAATGGTGGAGGCGCGCATCCGTAAGTTGGTCACAAGGATGTGCGACACCCAAGCAGAGATGGCCAGGGTTCAGCTATAGCTAAACCTAAAAATTGTAGAATTGTAGTAGAAGGCGTAGCCTTCAACTCCACCAGAAATTAGGGAACAATGTACCACCGCTGTTACAACAACAATAGTGGTGGTTGACAGTGCAGTGGCGGACTGCATACAACTTTTTGAATAGTCATTCGAGGTCCTAACTACCCTGCAAGAGGACCCCAACATAGAGCGCCTAGAGCCAGAGGCGTGTGAGCTCCAACAAAGTTATGCCGAGGTAAAAGGGATCACACAGATGGTTTCCCTTACACATAGGCTTGCACTGATGCAGGAGGAAAAGGCACTCAATGAATAGGTGGATGCCACTCGGCATAAAGAAGTGGTCTTAAAAGCATGCCTACAACCATGGATAGACAAGGCTTACATGATCACAGCCTCCATTAAAGGAAAACTCGCGAAACTACTGAACAACACAGGGAAGAAGTCCAGAAAGTGGTTGCTTAGTGCGCTACCGAATTTGCAGTGATCCAAGCAAAGCTAGGAGGTCTTCACACTAAGATCTCTGCACGTGTAGAGTGTCTCAAGGGCAAGTCACAATGTTTGTGTTAGGGGCCTGTTGGGCACCCGATCCCCCAAGGGTAATTTTGGGGCTTAAAGCCCATATTTTGGTCCAATTTTTGTAATCCTAATGTAAAGACTCCGCATTTTTTGGTCGCAAAGCACATAGATGTTAAAGAGTCATAGGGTTGTCCACCCTTATTTTGATAATGTGATTTCCATTGTAAAAGATCTACCCATGGTCCATGGACCATGGGATTGTATAAATAGAGCAAAGCTCTAAGTCGTTAAGACAGAAGAAGGAATCAATGATCGAAGATGTATGAGAGATAGCTCTGAAGTAGAAGTCTAAGTATTGGGTCATAGCGTAGGAAGAGGCTCTATAGCTAAGTGCGCAGAGGCCTAGAAGTCTGCAGTTGAGTGTGCAGGGTGAGTTGAGTTTGTAATCATCTGGAATTATCAATAAAGGGAAGTATTCTATATTTTCTACATCTTTATTTCCTATTTATGCATATGTTATATTGGGTATGAATTTCACTTCTAATGCTTATTTGATGTGTGAATGTCTCTAATTTTTTTACACGAAGCAAACTAAGATCTATTACTAAGATAAGTAAGATACTTATCTTAGGTTGGGAAATATCACAGTTCGCTACCCCAGCAGCGTGAAAGAATTGTTGGGTTGTGTTATATTCTTTCCACATAGTTAATAGGGGGTTTGAGGGGTACCCGTAACCCCACTTTATGGGGTCCGGGGCAGCGCCCCAGAAAATTTTGGTTTTGGACCCTATGGTAGGTTGTGTTAACACCCAGGTTGTCCTCTTTGACTCCCAAAAGGATACGGCCGGGGTAACCACTAACCAACTTTGGGCTGCAGC
>APFE031476004.1:39640-56770 GCA_000404065.3 Pinus taeda | reverse complement strand
AGGTCCACAGTAAACCACGCTCAGCCTGGTAGCTAGCCCTACCAGGTCAGGAGAGGGCTCTCTCCGGGTCAATCTCAGCGAATTATGATCACTTAGGGCTTGAGATCCACTGATATAACAACTGATCTTAGGCTAGGTATATATGTAAAGGAGTTTGATTGGATTTGTTTTGGGTCAAAACAACAAGAGAAAGGATGATTTGGACTATGGAATTGATGCTAATTTTTGTCGGCAAACCTGGGGAAAATTAAGTTCCATGTTCAGCCAAGTGAAGATTGTAAATGTGAGAAGTATAGGAGAGAAAGCCCGCTACCCTGCAGGCATCAGAAAAATGATGAATCTGCAACAGCAACTTTAGATGAAAGAGAATCACGAGGTTGCTCAACAGAGCATCTAGCCAATGATGAATTCTGCTAAGACAACCATTACAACTAACAACAAAATCATCATGAAAGGAGCATCATTATGGATGAATTCCTATCATATCACTTAGATAATGTTGTAACAAGGCAAAAAAAAACATAATGTGTAAATGAATTACAGGAAAAACATACTAAACATCAGCACCGTGATGAATCCCAGATCTAAAGGGCAAAAACTGCTTTATTATGATATTCAATAAAACTTTACACAGTCCAAATGCTTCTTTGCTGCCAAAATCCAACCCCTACGCTTAGAAATTCATAAAATGTATACATTTTCTCATCCTTGTACTAAGGGATTGAGCTCAACCATTTTCTTCAAAATAGAATTAGTTACATTAAACTTGGGCCGAATTTCTGAAAATAGGTGTTGAAGATGAACTCGTATCTCCTAAACCATAGCACCTGTTACAAAACTGAAAGAGTTTTTTGTAGATAAGTTCATTCTAGAGAAAAACCTCTCTCAAATTTGGGAAATTAGTTTCCAGTAGCTCGCAATATGTTCCACAACAGCATCTCTAAAACAGAAAATCATTAAAAATTTAAATTTGTGAAAATGAGTTGTAAAGATCTAGTCACATATCCCAATCCATGACACCTATGAACAAACTGAAAGAGGTTTTTGTTATATGGCTCGTGCTTAAAAAAAAAATTCTTGGGTTTTGCAAAGTTACTTTCCATCTATTGTAAAATGGCCCCACACTAAAATGACTAAAACGGTAAAAAAATATGAAAATTTTGCTTTGTTTTAATGTAGGCCCCAAATATCACTATATATCTCCCACATAGTAGCACTTGTGTATAAACTGAAGGAGATTTTTGTTATTTGGTATGTGATGAACAAAAACCTCTTTCACTTTTGAAAAATTCCTTACCATTCTTTCAGAAACTGATTTTGTACTAAACTTTTCATTGTGTGCAGCAACTAACCTCAAAATATGCATAACCAAGAATCACTCATTCATTTCTTCTAATCCAGGAACCAGTTACGGGAGTGTGATATACCGTTGGAAATATTTTTCTGAGCTTCTTCTGATGGAAACACTTGTGACATGTTTTGTGCTGAACATCATGTGCAAAACATCTAACAAAACCAGACATAGTAAGAGCTCATGTTGATCCCTGGTGACACTCTACGAAGACTGGAACTAACATCGGCTCCAATGGGGATGGTAGCTCCTTGGAAGTGCCAAGAACTACAGATCTCTAGAAAGTAGGCAATGCCTCTTCCATTGGGCATGGATGGTTAAACAACTGCAAACCCAAAACAACTCATATCAATCCAAAGACATATACATACTGCAACTTGTACATAAACAAATACCGAAAACTGAAATGTTGCCTCAAACAACTTATTTATGTACAAATCTAACCCAATTTACTGCAAAATTGATAGATCAAGTAATGTTGTAGTGCCAGATCAACCAATTGTTGGCTGCTTGAATCGTTTATTAATTAAACAGTCGAGTACCACATTAAATTGTCAACCTGGGAAAGTCCTTTTGTTTCAAAGGTGACCTCGTATTGTATGCACTCAATTCTAAAAGCATTAAAGGCTATAGTATAAACAAATATACTTTCTATCAAACCCTTACTCTGTGTTACAGTAGCTATGATCTATTGCAGAAATGAAATGAAAACAGTTAACTAAAGGTAACAAATCTGCAGAAAGAAATGATGGTTGTTTCGTAACAGAGGATCAGGACCCTATCCTCAGAGTAAGGATGTTCAACACTTGCCCCAGTAACCAATTTGCCAATGCACACTGCAAATCCTAATCACCGGTGACACACTCTTTCACAGTGCCAATTGATTAAGAAAATAGAGTATCAGCAAAAGGGAAATATCAGAAGCATTGCTTAGAGACACATAGAAATCACACACACACTTAACAGAAAAGAAATGGGTGAATCTTGTGAAGAAGGTGGGTCCTGTCCCTCTCACAAGATTCCCCGGAACACAGATGCTAAGTTAAAATGCTCAAAACAGTGTTTTATTCATCTGCCAAAATGTCAAATTACAATAAGGATTCAGACTTTCTCTGCACTACAATACTTCTGTTACAACTAGCTCCCTCCTCTAATATAGATGTCTCCTCTTTATAGAGAAGACATCTATTACAATAGATTGTCATTATTCATTCAGTTTGACCCTTTTGTACAAAAATAGGAAATCAATTCCTGTTACAGCATGTCGTTACAACAGTGTGTAACTTTGTCATCCTTTGTTAATCGGATCCTTTTGCTATTGCAAAGCTAGTAAACCTCAACCGTCTCCTTGAGATCCTCGTACTGTCCTTGGTTGTTTCATCATTGTTGTCAATTTGGTAAATCTCAATTGTTCCCTTGAAGTTCTCGTGCTGTTCCTGGTGTTCCAGCATCTGCGACTGTGTTTTGCCATTTTTGGACAGTGGTTGATCGTGTTGTGTCAGCATCTGCAAAGTATAGTTCTTCCAGCTTCAGACGGTTACTGCTCCCGCTAGGCAATTTCTGTTTCAGCCATTCCAAAATGAGGTTTTACCTGCTTTAGTCAGTTTTTGTTTCTGGTGTTGCAGCAACTACACAGTTGTTGTTTTTGTTGTTGCAGCAACTGTGAATTATAATTCTGCAGACTTTGAACAGTTTCGACAATTGTCAGCGACTTAGTCAACTTCCAAAGATTAATTATAAAGATAACATGAATATGTGTTGAATAATTAAACATATAGCAATGAGGAGAGTTACTTCTTACCTTTGGAATAATTAGGTCAAAATGTTATCAAGGGTTTCAACTTATGGGCTAAAGAGGGTAACATCATAACAAAATGTAAGGTCAAAAGTAGACAATATGGAGTCCTAACATCCCCCCCAACTGAAAGGGTTGCATATCCTCATGCAACGTTTACTCTGAATCTGAGTCGGAATACTGGGATGAAGAGTGTAAGTTGTTGATGCAATAACTAAAGAAGGTGTTATCAGACCTGTTTCTGAACCCATAGACACTCTGTAATTACTGCCATGCTACCACCTCCTCCTTTTTGGCCAGTTTATAATGAGCCTTATATTGTTGATCAGGTAACCACAAGAGAGGGAAATGAAAATGGTAACCAATCCACCTTTCATTACAATGTTCCATACATCTGACATAATAAGATATGCATGAAATTGCTACCTGAAGATTGAGGGTATTGTAAGGATGATATTCATGTCTCTCTTTCGGACAATGTTCCCAAAATAAATTGTTTACTTTGATGGCCAGCGCTCCCTTAGAACATAATGTTGGCAATCCTACAAGACTTCTGCTTGTTGTTTCCTCATGTGATCAACCATCCCTGGTTGACTCAGATTTTGTTGATGTTGTGCAATGAAGGTGGCTGCATTTTGTGGTTCATTTCGAATCCAGAGAAGGCAGTTCTGTCCATTGTGTGTTGCTGACATAAAAGAATTTTTCCAAGTAAGTTGATTGGCTAGGAAAGAGATGAAGGCTCTTATTTGGATATCACCAACAATAGGGAGTATATTCATCACTCTATCTTCAGGCATGGCCTCATTGTGAAGATAGAGTTCACAGAGCAAGTTTTGATCATTATTTGGTGCTTTTATGAATGTTTCAATAAGTTGATCAGGTGTGGTAACTTGGTAGGGTCTTCCATCTCTGATTGCCTTTATTTGTAAGAACGCTAAACGTCCTCTCAAAAATACTGCATAAGTAAAAGAGGGTTTTCTTGTAGCCAGCACCCTCTGGACCAAATCGAAGACAGAGGACAGCCTAGCTTTTAATTTCTTATTTTCTTTATGTTGAGCTCGAGATTGTTCAAGTGCATCCCAATTTGTGTATGCATAGCTGAACCAGATTGACTTTTGCTGCTGGAATGCCTTCCCCTGTGAAAGCTCATATTCTGTTCTCCATGTGTCCTTTAGTTCTTGAAAACTAGAGGTCTCAGTGTGAGCATTGCTGACACAGAGGGGTTCAGTCTAAGTATAGGCATCAGTAAAAGATTTATGCTCTGTACTAGTTTGGGTAGGTCGAGGTGGCTCTATGTCCTCCTCTAGAATTCTTGAAGAACCTGCTGGTTCTTGTGTAACAGCAGGTTGTTATGTTTCTTCTTCTGCAATTCTTGGAGAACCTGCTAGTTCTTGTGTAACAGCAGGTTGTTCTATTTTTATTACAGCAGCAAAAGGCTGTGGATTAGCTCGAGCCATTGGAATCTGAACTATCTTGTATCCTGCTCGAGTGTAAAGCTCACCACACTCACTGCACATATATTCATTATATTGACTCCTTTCGGTTACAGACACTACCCATGCTAGGATGTGGAGATTTTATTCATTCTGATAGGCTTCTTTCACCATTATTATCTCCTGCTGATAATCCTTAATTTGATATTTTAGAAACTCAATTTCTTCCTGCAGGGAGGCTATGGTAGGCGGAGCTCGTGTAACTGCAGGTTCTAATGGAGGAAGGGATCGTTGTTCCGCATCCATTTGATCATTTACATTCGCAACAGGTTGTTCTTGTGTGTCACCTGTTGGGTCAGTGGCTGGTTCTTCTGTAACAGCCACTCGCCCAATATCACCTTGGGTGTCTACTTTGGATTTTTCGGCAGCTGGTTGTTGTGTAACAGCTGCCTCAGAAAATAATGTCACAAAACTGTCAACGCTCTGCATCTCAACCCCAGAGGGTGAGGAAAGGGAATGCTCAGGAATGGTTGGAATGCGAGGTCTTAGGATGATGGGTGGATAACTGGGGATAATAGGGCTGGTGGGTTTAATTGCTACATACGACTGTGTTCATTGCCTCGGTAAAGAAGCAGGAAAATCAGTAATTTTTCTTTTTCGGCCACTTTCCTTTAGAATGGGGGAACTATCGGGAATAGCAGCTGCTTTGACTGAAGCCTTGGTTCTTCTCCTTTTTGGTGGAGTTTCAGTTTTCTACTGCTTTTTTCTTTTAAGAAAGATGATGGAAGTATTATCATCAGAGTCATCAGTGGAGATATGAAGCATGGGGGTGGATGGTTGAGCTTCATTGGGGGATGGGGTCCTCTGCAGGGGTGTTTCTGCTGCTAATTGCTGGGGAATTTCCTGGGATATTTGCTCTGATTTTTGGGGAATTTCCTAGGATATTTGCTCTAATTGTTGGGGAATTTCCTCTGCTTGCTGAGGATTTTCTTCCATTTGCTGGGGAGGATTAATGAGGGGGGGTGGGTGGTTTAGAGCAAAGCCTTTATTTATTAGGAGTTTGGCTAAGCGATGATGTTTCAGGGAAAGGAGCGAATGCTTTGCCTTTACAGTATAATGTGACATATTTTTTAGACAACCCAATAGATAATATGGCATGTTTATTAACTGACCATGCCTCAAATGATTATCAAAACGAAGTCGTGTTGGTAAATTACCTGCTAACGACCTTCGCAAGTCAAATATTGCTTAACGAACTCCGCAACCTTTGGCCATGGTGGGGGCTGTGACTGAAGTGCGACCCCTCTACCTTTGGCTTCCACATGCTCGCCTTCAAAATAAGATGTTTTCTACTAAACCAGTGCGTGCCATTGGTTGGTAACCCGGAAACTTGGGCTACGACTTCTTCTGTTACTGGAATTTGCACTCCCTGGATAGTGGAAAATCCTTCTCTTAAGTTGCATGCGAACTCCAGAACTTGTTGTGTAGTAAAATCCGGAAGTTTTCTAAAATAGTCTACCCATCCTGCTTGCAGGAAAATTTGGTAAGCCTCTGGGTAAAGTTGCAGTAGTGATATTGTGCCAGGTTCATGTGTAATCAGATTTCCCCCCATAGTTGTTGATTCAGTGAAAATACACAATGCAGAGCCAAGTTGTCGAGTTTGAGACAGAGTAAACCATTACAAATGAGGATATGACACGACGAGGTGACTTTTAGATATTACCGCGAGGACTAAGGATGGCGGTGATTGACGTGTTATGCAATAATTACAATGTTTTGGTAATCCCCCCAAAGCTACGGCTAAATGATCTGATTGGTAGTACAATGATTTCGACAATCGTATCAACATCTCCACATTAACTATAATTTAATATTCACACTTAAACATGCGTACCTTTACATTTACCTTTAGTTGCACGCCAAAAAGTCTTATCTTGTCTTTTGCTGGATCAATAATGATTACAAAGGGTCTACAAGTGTGAAAATACAGGTGATTTTTATTACTGACAAGAAGTAGTAGTGAAGAAATGTAATTATCAGAGTGCATGGCTGGTTCCTTTAATGAAGAATGATATGTTCCATCAGGATAATAGTTCATTAAGCACTGAAACTGGTGTTACAGCATCGAGAAGTGATGTTGCAGTAACAGGAGTTGGTGCTGCAGCAGCAGGAAGTGGTGTTTGCAGCGGGAAGTGGTGTTGCAGCAACAGGAAGTGGTGTTGCAGCAGTGGAAAGTGGTGTTGCAGCAACGGGAAGTGGTGTCGCAGCAACGGGAAGTGGTGTTGCAGCAACGAGACATAATGAAAGACTGATTTATGGTCCAAAAAACATTCCCAAGCTGCAAAGTGATTCTTTTGGAATTTTTATTCTCAGCCACCCTCCGAAACTAAGATCTGCAAAATAATTAATTGTAACATGGCAACCCTTGGCAGGGATTATTAGTTGAGAAATCTAATCTAAAAATAAATAAATAAACAGAAATTTAAGTGCCTTGAGGGACAGCAGGTTCCCCCAAAAAAACATAATGTATGTCTGCCATGCAAGTAGCTTTGAAATCCTCTTTAGGAACAGGTCGTTGATACAAATGGAGTCGATACCCATTCACTAATAATGGTGTTCTACTATCATCAATCGTTAAGAGTCTGACTGTTCCATTTGGAAAAACAGCATCTACTTCATAAGGTCCTAGCCACCTTGTTCTTAATTTACCTTGAAAATTTTCAAAACGGGAGTCATACAGTAAAGCCCAATTACCTTTCTAGAACTGCTTTTGCTTCATGGTTTTGTCGTGCCACTTGGTTCTTTGTTGCTAGAACATGGTTGTTTGATGGATGGCATCCAACCTCTTCTCGTCCAATTCCTGAAGCTGCTGCAACCTAGATGTCTGTGCATCAGTCAAGTCAAGGTTAACAGCTAAAGCAGTCCTTAAGGTTTTGATTTCAAACTCCACAGGGAAAACAACATTTTTACCAAAAACTAATTCATAAGGTGAAAAGCCCGTAGTGTTCCTCCAACTAGTTCTATAAGCCCATAGTGCTTCAGACAACTTTTGAAACCAGTCCCTCCTATTTTCCTTTATTGTTTTAGTCAAAATGGCTTCTATGACTTTATTGGTGCTTTCCACCTGCCCATTTGCCTGGGGGTGATAAGGTGTAGTCATTTTATGCTTAATATGGTATCTCTAAAGTGTATCTTTGAAGCCATGAGAGTTAAAAGGAGGTCCCCCATCAGTGACTAGTTCCCTAGGCAATCCAAACCTAATAAAGATCTCTTCAAATAAAAATGTTAATATTGATTCTTCATTAGCCTTGAGGAGTGCCTTAGCTTCTACCCACTTAGTCATATAATCCGTGCATACTAGTATATAAAATTTTTGATTGGATGGAGGGTTAATGGGACCTATAAAATCTAGTGCCCATCTTTCAAAAGGTTCAAGAATTACCTAGGGATTGAGTGGCATTTCATCCATGTGATTAGGTTGGCCCATTCTTTGACAGCTATCGCAGGCCCTAACATATTTCCTTGCATCCTTGAAGAGTGAGGGCCAGTAGTAACCCATTTTGAGAACCTTGTGTGTTGTTCTTTTATCTGCAAAATTCCCTCCACAAGGGCCATCGTGGCAGGCTTTCAATACATCATAAATTTGATCTTCACCAATGCACCTCCGGATTTCCCGATCGAGTCCTGTGTGAAAAAGGCACCCGCTTATCCAGCTGTACCTAGCACTTTGCTGAATGATCTTCCTTTCTTCTCTATGCGATAGGTGTGATGGTAGTTTCCCTGCAAATAATTAGTTGGCAATGTCTGCATACCAAGGTGAGTGAGCAGATACTGCAAATAAATATTCGTCAGGGAAGGAATCATCTACTGGAATATTTTCATTAGTTTTTAACTGAGAAAGGAAATCAGCAACTACATTCTCTTTTCCTGGTCGATCTACAATTGTGATATCAAATTCCTGTATAACAATAATCATCTGGTAACTCGAGCATTTGTAACTGATTTGTTCATTAAATATTTAATGGCTGAGTGATCAGTATGCACAAAAGTAGTGTAACCAGTAATATAATGCCGAAACTTATTGATAGCATAAATCACTGCTAGGAATTTCTTCTCAGTAACTGTATAATTAAGTCAGCGAGGGTCATATTTTTACTAATAAAATAAATAGCATAGGGAAGACTGTTTTCTTCTTGTCCCAAGACAGCTCCAATTGCGGTATCTGAGGCATCGTAGGATATATGAAAGGGGAGTGCCCAATCAAGTCCTCTCAAAATGTGAGTTGTAGACAACTGATGTTTAAGTTCATTAAATGCTTTTTCACAGTCATCAGTCCACTTAAATTCAGTATTTTTTGTTAGTAACACAAACAGAGGAGAAGCTATTTTAGAAAAAATCTTGATAAATATTCTATAATATCCAGCATGTCCTAAGAAGCTTCTCACATCAACTTGTGTTTTAGGGATAGGGAGAGTCTGAATTACCTGTATTTTAGCTGAATCGACTTGAATTCCTAGGAATGAGACGAAGTGACCCAATACAATAACTTGATTCATCATCATATGGCATTTTTCAGTACTTAAGGCAAGGTGTGCTTCTATACATCGCGTAAGTACTTTTTCAAGGTTCTGTAATGCATCCTCAAAAGTCACGCCATAAGGAGTAAAGTCATCCATAAATATTTCTAAGGAATCATTTAGCATATCAAAAAAAATCCCTATCACTGCTCTTTGAAATGTTGTTGGGGCATTTCATAGCCCAAATGGAAGAACCCTATAGGCAAAGGTCCCCCATGGGCTAGTGAAAGTGGTCTTGTCTTGATCTTGGGGTGCAACCTTGATCTGATTATATCTCCTAAATCCATCCAAAAACGAAAAGAATTTCTTACCTACCAAGTTATCTAATACCTGATCAATGAATGGTAAAGGGAAATGGTCTTTCTGGGTGTCTTTATTTAGAGCTCTATAATCCACACATACTCTCCATTTCCCATTTTTCTTGGGTACAATTACTAGTGGAGAAACCCATTCACTATCAGATATAGGATATATAAATCCTACATTCAACAATTTTTGAAGTTCTTCCTTCACAATTTCCCTTAAACTGGGATTCATCCATCATTGGGGTTGACAGACTGGGCGGGATCCTTCTTTAATATAAATGCGGTGGGTGCATAGTTCAGGGGAAATCCCCTTCATATCTGTGTAATCCCATGCGAATGCTTCTTTATTTTCACAGAGTAGCTTCATTAACTGTTGTTTTTCATCATCTGTTAGGTTAGGATTTATATTTAATGTTTTGCCCAGCTCGATTTCTACTGTTATACTTTTGGAGGAGCTACCGGCTAATGTCTGAGGTAGATTTTCAGTTTTAAGGTTTTGCTGGGATTCATATTCCAAGATTGCAGTGAAGTGATTATGTATTTCTGGACTGACCGAAGAAGGTTTAGAAATAAAGTTGTTGATTAATTCATCTTCAGTTGAGTCTTTGAAAGTTAAAGCTTGTCCGACAGTCAAAATAGGTTGGGTTTCCTCATCCTCATAATCTAACCATACAGAATTGTCATTATTAATCATGGGTGTGGCATGAGGATAAAGAGTAAGCTGTTTGGTTTCCTGCCCATTAGAGATTGTCATTGATCCAGATCTACAGCTGATGAAGGCATCTGCTGTAGCCAGCCAAGGTCTTCCTAAAATCAGTGGATGACCCCCCAACTTTGTTTTAGTTTGTAGCACAACAAAACCGGCTAGGTAATTCCAGGATTCTACGGAAATTACCAAGTCTTCAATGACTCCTTCAGGTTTAATTGTAGAGTGGTCAGCCAGCTCTAGAATGGTTGGGGTTTCCCTAATTAAATTCTTTAACTGCAATAATTGTGATGTTTCAAGTGTCATAATGTTTATTGTAGCACCTAGATCTACTAGATCTTTAGAGACAAGGTTTTACCAACCTGAACTGTTACTGTAGGGTGACCAGGGTCACCATATTTCACAGGGGGGTCTTTTTCTGTCATCAAAGCAGTCAGTTCTCCCATCACATGGACTATGAGGGGTTCCTTAGATTTTCTTCCAAGCTTTTTAATACAGATATCCCTAACAGTTCTAGCATAGATAGGAACATCTCTCAGTGCTTGCAATAGCGGAATTTTGACATATAAATTTTGCAGTTCTCCTAAAAGGTTAAAAGCAGGTGGCTTAAGTGTTTTGGTAAGAGCCAGACGTTCAGGGAAGGGCGACTCTACTGTTTGAGCAGTCTTGTTAGAAGATGATTCAACTGTTTCAGCATTATTGTTAGATGACTTTTTTTTTCTAGTTTCCTCTTTATCAGAGTCAGTAATATCATAAATGATGGGTTCAACTATTCTCCCAGAATGTAAATGAATATCATTGCATTGCATAGGGGAAACAAGTTGATTTTGAATATCAATTACCTGCAGAGCTTTATTATTATTTGGGTTGGGGTTAGGTTGTACAGGCAGCTGAGGTCTAATTGTCTGGTTATTCGGTGGAGCGTTAGATGATAAGGAAAGAGATTGTTGGTGCTGAGGAAATGGAATATGTTGGGCTGTCCAATTTGGGTTCCATTGATTAAGATAAGATTGTTGTAGAGTCCAAGGATTCCACATGGTAGGATCAGCAAAAGGAGGATTTGGTTGCTGCATGGGTGGAAAATGCATTGGATTGAAGGGTGGGTATTGCATTTGATTCATGGGTGGGTAATTTGTTTGAAAAGGAGAGTGATTATTCCAACGACTAAATGATGTGTTAGAATTCATACCTTGTCTTTGTGGTTTTCATTGCCTCCTCTGTGTCATTAGGTACACTGCTTCAGCTTCCTCTTCAGTTGATTGCAGTGCTGCCTTTATTCCTAGCAAAGAAGGACATTTTTGAGTCTCATGGTCCTTTTCACAACTAGTACAAATTGGTACCCTGTCCAATGGGCATTCCCTCAGTGGGTGCTTCTCTCTGCATTTAGAACAGAAAATAGCCAGAGCAGCTTCTGCTTCTACCTGCTTTTTTTAACCTGCAAGGCATCAATTTGTGAAGCAAAAGAGCTTAACATTTCAGTTTTAAATTCTTCAAGCAAGTTACCTATTTCGGCTCGTGTTGCTCCTCCACTTGCTGATTTCTGGACTCTTGAGTATATACTGTCCCTGCTTTTTGGTCTGCTTGCTGCTCCTCTTGATCATCTCATACAGAGGTTGGCAATCTCATCAAATGGTTCTTTGGAAATATCCCCTTTTCCAAGCATATTCAGCATGTCCAAGCAGTCATCTCGTACCCCTTTTAGCAGTATTGTCTTCAGAATATCCTTACTTATAGTCGGATGATCAGATCGCTGCAGATTATACTGCAGTCTTTCTACAAAGTCCTCCATATTCTCGTCCTCCTTTTGAATCATTTTAGACAATTCTTCCTTCCTTTCTCTCGTTCGGCAGTAATCCTGATATTTGGCTAGAAAACTTTCTTTCATCTGATCCCAAGTAGTGATTACCTGAGCTCCTAAGCTCCTAAACCACCTTAATGCATTCCCTTTCAATGTTGCTGGAAACAGTTTTAATTTCTGAGCAGGAGTTACATAATCCTAACTCCTACATAGTATATCAAATTCAAAGAGGAACTCATCAGGGTCTTCAGAGGATAACCCATGAAAATTAGGTAGTGCTGCAGGTGGAATGTTCTTCATAGGGGTTGTTCCTCTTGGGAGATCCCCAATAGGAAACTCCAGGGTGGAGAGTGAGTTTTCTCCCCTTCCTTCCGCTCTGTTATCCTCCATTGGTCTTTTTCCTGAATCGCTTGCTCTATCTTCAGTATATTCTGTTTCTTCAGGTTCTTCTACCGGTTCCTCAACGTGCTCTGGTGTTTCTAGCTTCCTTTCAGGTCCTAGTACTTCCTCCGTCTGGTGATCTGTTTGGGAGGAATGTTGGATCTGAGGCCTTCGGGAACTTGTCCTCTGGGATGTCTCGGCTTTTGAAATGATCTCGTTAATGAAAGTTTTTCTTCCTCCTCCTATGCCTTTTCCGCCTGTAAAGTTATCTTTCCTGTGTCCTCTCATGCACCTGTTATTCTAAAGGAAAATCATTAATGCCTTTAAAATCTCTAGTCGCCTTCCCCGGCAACGGCGCCAAAATGTTGGCTGCTCGAATCGTTTATTAATTAAACAGTCGAGTACCACATTAAATTGTCAACCCGGGAAAGTCCTTTTGTTTCAAAGGTGACCTCATATTGTATGCACTCAATTCTAAAAGCATTAAAGGTTGTAGTATAAACAAATCTACTTTCTATCAAACCCTTACTCTGTGTTACAGTAGCTATGATCTATTGCAGAAATGAAATGAAAACAGTTAACTAAAGGTAACAAATCTGCAGAAAGAAATGATGGTTGTTTCGTAACAGAGGATCAGGACCCTATCCTCAGAGTAAGGATGTTCAGCACCTGCTCCTGTAACCAATTTGCCAATGCACACTGCAAATCCTAATCACCAGTGACACACTCTTTCACAGCGCGAATTGATTAAGAAAACAAAGTATCAGCAAAAGGGAAATATCAGAAGCATTGCTTAGAGACACACAAAAATCACACACACACTTAACAGAAAAGAAATGGGTGAATCTTGTGAAGAAGGTGGGTCCTGTCCCTCTCACAAGATTCCCCGGAACACAGATGCTAAGTTAAAATGCTCAGAACAGTGCTTTATTCATCTGCCAAAATGTCAAATTACAATAAGGATTCAGACTTGCTCTGCACTACAATACTTCCGTTACAACTAGCTCCCTCCTCTAATGTAGATGTCTCCTCTTTATAGAGGAGACATCTATTACAATAGATTGTCATTATTCATTCAGTTTGACCCTTTTGTACAAAAATAGGAAATCAATTCCTGTTACAGCATGTTGTTACAACAGTGTGTAACTTTGTCATCCTTCGTTAATCGGATCCTTTTGCTATTGCAAAGCTAGTAAACCTCAACCGTATCCTTGAGATCCTCGTACTGTCCTTGGTTGTTTCATCATTTTTGTCGATTTGGTAAATCTCAATTGTTCCCTTGAAGTTCTTTTGTTGTTCCTGGTGTTCCAGCATCTACGACTGTGTTTTGCCATTTTTGGACAGTTGTTGATCGTGTTGTGTCAGCATCTGCAAAGTATAGTTCTGCCAGCTTCAGACGGTTAGTGCTCCCGCTAGGCAATTGTTGTTTCAGCCATTGCAAAATGAGGTTTTACCCGCTTTAGTCAGTTGTCGTTTCTGGTGTTGTAGCAACTGCACAGTTGTTGTTTATGGTGTTGCAGCAACTGTGAATTATAATTCTGCAGACTTTGAACAGTTTCGACAATTGTCAGCGACTCAGTCAACTTCCAAAGATTAGTTATAAAGATAACATGAATATGTGTTGAATAATTAAACATATAGCAATGAGGAGAGTTACTTCTTACCTTTGGAATAATTAGGTCAAAATGTTATCAAGAGTTTCAACTTATGGGCTAAAGAGGGTAACATCATGACAAAATGTAAGGTCAAAAGTAGACAATATGGAGTCCGAACACCAATCAAGTAACTGTGACAAGGATGTTGCTTGGAAGTGCTTCAACCAGGACACAAATGTAAATGTTGACAGCCATATATGCACATAACAAGTCTGGTTGTGTAAAAGACAATTTGATCTATCATTCAAACTGAAAAAATTCCATGTATGTTGCAATAGGATCAAAAAAACCAGGCTTTGTTTGTTGCCCCAATTCCTCAATATTGAACTCCAACTGCAAATTGCCAATGAAAATATCCACAAGCAGCTCTATTACTTCTTGTTTTGAAGGAGGGAGAGTTTCCAAGAACTTTTTGGGATCTTGGAATTCATATGATTGGATCTGACCATTTAAATACTGAATCTCCTTCTCAAATTTTTCAACAACTAACTCAAAGAAACCAACTTTAGCTTTAGGAGGAAACTTTGGAGATCTCAAACATTTAAGCACGACAATGAAAAATGCTTCATCAATTTCAATATCCACTAACTGATCTCTAACTTCTTTTAACGCTTCACAAAACACAGGGTATGCCACATACCCTACCATTTTATTTTAATGCATGAACGGATCAGTGAGCGCTGGAATCTCTGGATTGAGTTGGAGTCGCCAGGTGAATGTTTTAACCTTCATATGTGTCTGACTACCGTCCACCATCAACAATCAGATCTGAACTTGATACATGTACTGGGGCAATTTGTAAATTAGATATTATGTTTATAAGACTAGATCGGAGATTGACTGAAGTAGCTTTTATCTACTTGCACTAATGCAAAGCAAAAGCGTTTCGAAGTCTACCTGGCTAATCTTCAGACTCTGTCTGTATTCTATAAAATGAAGAATACTAACAAACATAGGATTTCTTCCCTAGTGGAGTCGCCACTATGTTAGAGCCTAGATTTACCTCAGGCTAAAAAGGTAAGATTCTAGGTCCACATCAAACCACGCTCAGCCTGGTAGCCAGCCCTACCAGGTCAGGAGAGGGCTCTCTTCGGGTCAATCTCAGCGAATTATGATCACTTAGGGCTTGAGATCCACTGATATAACAACTGATATTAGGCTAGGTATATATGTAAAGGAGTTTGATTGGATTTGTTTTGGGTCAAAACAACAAGAGAAAGGATGATTTGGACTATGGAATTGATGCCAATTTCTGCCGGCAAACCTGGGGCAAATTAAGTTCCATGTTCAGCCAAGTGAAGATTGTAAATGTGAGAAGTATAGGAGAGAAAGCCCGCTGCCCTGCAGGCATCAGAAAAATGATGAATCTGCAACAGCAACTTTAGATGAAAGAGAATCACGAGGTTGCTCAACAGAGCATCTAGCCAAGGATGAATTCTGCTAAGACAACCATTACAACTAACAACAAACTCATCATGAAATGAGCATCATTATGGATGAATTGATAACATATCACTTAGATAATGTTGTAGCAAGGCAGAAAAAACATAATGTGTAAATGAATTACAGGAAAAACATACTAAACATCAGAACCGTGATGAATCCCAGATCTAAAGGGTAAAAACTGCACTATTATGATATTCAATAAAAGTTTACACAGTCCAAATGCTTCTTTGCTGCCAAAATCCAACCCCTACACTATGAAATTCATAAAATGTATACATTTTCTCATCCTTGTACTAAGGGATTGAGCTCAACCATTTTCTTCAAAATAGAATTAGTTACATTAAACTTGGGCTGAATTTCTGAAAATAGGTGTTGAAGATGAACTCGTATCTCCTAAACCATAGTACATGTTACAAAATTGAAAGAGGTTTTTGTAGATAAAGTCATGCTAGAGAAAAACCTCTCTAAAATTTTGGAAATTCGTTTCTAGTAGCTCGCAATATGTTCCACAAAATCATCTCTAAAACAGAAAATCATTAAAAATTTAAATTTGTGAAAATGAGTTGTAAAGATCTAGTCACATATCCCAATCCATGACACCTATGAACAAACTGAAAGATTTTTTTGTTATATGGCTTATGTTTAACAAAAACCTTCTTGGGTTTTGCAAAATTACTTTCCATCTATTGTAAAATGGCCCCACACTAAAATGACTAAAACAGTAAAAAATATGAAAATTTTGCTTTGTTTTAATGTAGGCTCCAAATATCACTGTATATCTCCCACATAGTAGCACATGTACATAAACTGAAGGAGGTTTTTGTTTTTTGGTATGTGATGAACAAAAACCTCTTTTACTTTTGAAAAATTCCTTACCATTCTTTCAGAAATTGATTTTGTACTAAACTTGTTATTATGTGCAGCAACTAACCTCAAAACATGCATAACCAAGAATCACTCATTCATTTCTTCTAATCCAGGAACCGGTTACGCGAGTGTGATATACCGTTGGAAATATTTTTCTGAGCTTCTTCTGATGGAAACACTTGTGACATGTTTGGTGTTGAACATCATGTGCAAAACATCTAACAAAACCAGACATAGTAAGAGCTCATGTTGATCCCTGGTGACAGGCTACGAAGACTGGAACTAACAGAAGGCTATGGGCAACAACACTTCGATATTTATAGTTGTGAGTGGTAGGCATCCTGGTTTCCATAATTTTACTTTCCATTTTTCTTGCTAACCTGAATGTCTTATCCAATGAATCTGGTTCCCAAAGGCGAACATCATGTTGGATATTCTCCTTTGAAGTCCCTATGAACACATCAATCCTATGCTCCTCTGGAATATTTTTTACACTTATGTTCAATTTTTGTAACTCCTCAATGTGCTCCATCATTCAACCCTTTTGTTTGAGACTTATCAATTGGCTAAAAAAGGTGTTGCTTTTTGTATCCTCATAATGTGTTGTCATTTCTTCCGTAAAAATTGCCCAAGTGATAATTTGTTTACGAGAGAAAAGCCATTGATACCATACCAACTGATTTGGTTCCAAATATAAAGTTTACGTACCTTTTGTGTGTTTTGCACATTATTGAGATCGAAAAATTGTTCCATCTATAATATCCATGTTGCGGGATCCTTGCCATGAAAATTCCTCATATCGATTTTTGGAATATG
>APFE031476004.1:0-10324 GCA_000404065.3 Pinus taeda | reverse complement strand
GTTTGTGTTTGCAGAATTACACTTCAAGGAAGCTCATTTGGAGCGAGGGAGCGAGGCTTCCACAAACTTGCATTGGACCCAAGGTAGGCCTAAAACACTTGTATGCCTTTGTTTGTAATTGCATATTTAGAGAAAGATAGTTTTTTATTGGCTTTCTTGTCACTAGATATCTTTAGATACTAGGAAGGTCGATCTTGTCCGCAACCTCGACTCATTCCGTGTGACACTCGTTAAAATAATAGTGACAAAATTGTCCATCTAGACAAGACCGAGTTTCATCATCGTTAGACTCATTAAAACATCAAATAGCGATGGGTTTGCCCAAAGGGAGAATTATACAACAAGCATATGTTATCCTCCTCAAGCTTGATAAAAAATAAAGAGGTATTGTTCAACAATGACTGGGGAAAAAGGGGAAAAATCTTGAAAAACTTATGGTAGTGAGTCGCTCTTGAACATGACACTTTCACTTCAGCTATGTGATTGAGTTGGGTTGGGCTATTCCGTTTGCTGGTCATCATACCATTGGTCTATCATACCATCCATCTTTTGGGTTAACGCTACCAATTCATCTTAGTGTTGCCGATATGTTCAAGAGAAGTCATCCAGCTGAAGTCTCATCTGTTGCAATACTACAAACCTTCATTTTCATGACTGCCATTCCTAAACCTTGTGTCGTCAGTTCGTTTTCATCTCCAAAATTCATTTGCTTCGTTTCGTGTCATAGATGTGGGATACATCAAGGCCCTCCTACGACGAGTCACTTCTTGTCGACATCAGCTCATTATCCAAGAACTTAGAAACACCTTTTTAGTGCTTTGAAGCTTGCATACATCAATGGAAAGTTTCTCTCTTCCCGTGACAGGTTGACATCAATGGCCTTCGACCGAAAAGTTTTGCGTGGTGTTCGACATCGAATCATCTATTCAAACTACGTGAAATGTACTACTTTATCATGAGGATCAGAAGTTTTGAACTGGAAGGTGACTTGCATTAATTACAATACAATTCATCATGATAATATGATTTTTCATGAACTAGCTGAGGGAGGCATTCCCATGCTCAACATTATAAACTTTCATTACATGTACATAGATCAGACAGTCGTCTATAGATATAGACTTGTGATTCTACAAATATAGAGTTGTGATCTATGATTAGGATGATCATCTGTGTAAAGCATTTGTACATTTGATTTGGTACTCTTGAATATATCAAAGCCCGGATGGATGAAACTAGATCTGGGGTCTTCGGATGGATGAAACTAGATCTGGGGTCTTCAAACTCGTTCAATCTTCACTCAATGTACAAGTCAAACCCATGTGAAAATATTTTTTGGTGTCGAACATGGAGAGACATCGCCTAATAACCAGCCAATCATGCAAGATGTTAACAGACGTGAGAGGGGTCACCGATAATGATGATGATCCTCAAGGTACAACAGTACATTTCACGTGGTGTAAATAAATGACTCGATGTCGAACACCACGCAAAACCTTTCGGTTGAAGGCCATTGATGTCAACCTGTCGCTGGAAGAGAGAAACTTGCCATTGATGTATGCAAGCTTCAAAGCACTAAAAAGGTGTTTCTAAGTCAACTTCTTGGATAATGCGATGATTTCGACAAGAAGTAACTTGTTATTGGAGGGGCTTGATGTATCTCATATCTACGACACGAAACGAAGAAAATGACTTCTGGAGATGAAAACGAACTGACGACACAAGGTTTAGGAATGGCAGTCATGAAAATGAAGGTTTGTAGTATGGCAATAAATGAGACTTCAACTGGATGACTACTCTTGAACACATTGGAAACACTAAGATGAATTGGTAGCATTAACCCAAAAGATGGATGGTATGATAGACCAATGGTATGATGACCAGCAAACGGAGTAACCCAACCCAACTCAATCACAGAGATGAAGTGAAAGTGTCATGTTCAAGAGCGACTTTCTACCATAGGTTTTTCAAGAATTTTCCCCTTTTTCCCTAGTCTTTGTTGACCAGTACCTCTTTATTTTTTATCAGTCTTGAGGACGATAACATATGCTTGTTGTATAATTTGCCCTTCGGGCAAACCCATCACTATTTGATGTTTTAATGAGTCCAACGATGATGAAACTCGGTCTTGTCTAGATGGACAAGTTTGTTGCTATTATTTTAACGAGTTTAACAACAAGGATAACTCGGTCCTTTTCATGTTTACAAAGTTTGAAAAGAGACGAAAAGAAAACTCCATAAGTTCTTTTTCATAAAATAATCCCTCGGGTCCGAAAAAGGATAAAATAATACAAGAAGGATTTTATTTCCAATACTTTAATGAGTTGGAAAAGACAAGTGCTCGACTATATTTTCATGTTTAAAGAGTCTAAAAAGAGTTTAAAGAGGACTCTATTTTCAGGAATGAGTGGTGACTAGGGTAGCAATTGGTTCTGGTGATGTTGGAACTTCTCAAAACATGTTGATTTACGTGAAGAGGCTAGCTAATAAGACCACTGATTGCAACTGTTCCTCAAAAAGGTAAA
Source organism: Pinus taeda (assembly GCA_000404065.3). NCBI lineage: Eukaryota > Viridiplantae > Streptophyta > Pinopsida > Pinales > Pinaceae > Pinus > Pinus taeda. The sequence goes on along the minus strand of APFE031476004.1, from coordinate 7,799 downwards.
ACAACCAAGTGAAAGTGTATGATCTGCCAAAGGGATGGTGGCGATGGGATGGAAACAACCAAGGCTCATCTGAAGAAAGAGGCTGATAGAATGGCAATCACAAGGGTTAAAATGGAAATGGGTTCATTTTTAGACAAGCTTGAACCATAGGGAACTATGCTTGGATTTAGTTTCATGTTTACACAAGATTGAAATGACAAACTATATTGGATTCAGTTTCATTTTTAAGCAAGCTTAAAATGAAAAACTATGCTTGAATTGGTTTACATGCCCCCAGCATGATGAAAGGAAGAGTCTCCTGTAACCAGATGGAAGTCGTTGCGGTGAAGCGGGATGGTTATCCAACACCTTTTTGGCTTCATCCAGATAGACAAAGGTGAATGGGGTGATTCCCTTCACATAACCTATAGGGAAACTTATCTTTACCACTAGGTGCATGCCCCCCAAGATTCATTACATTCACCTAAGTAGACTACTCGTGGCTATCAGGTGGATGGAATGAAGGTTCATTAACGAGATTAAGTGAAAGACTTGACTGGGATTTTACGAGATCTAATCAAAGGCTCGACTTGGAACTTTGCTCCAGGGGACCTTGGTTTCATTTTTTAATGAGGTTGACACAAGACAAGGAACTATCCTCATATTCCTTGTTTCATTTTTTAACGAGGTTAACACAAGAGCAGGAACTATCCTCAAAGGACTTGTTCCATTTTTTTACCGAGGTTGACACAGTAAAAGAACTATCCTCATAGGCCTGTTTCATTTTTTAACGAGGTTGACACAGTAACCATCCTCTAATACCCTTGTTTCCTTTTTTAACGAGGTTGACACAAGACAACGAACTTTCCTTGAATTCCTTGGTTTCATTTTTTATGAGGTTGACACAAGACAAGGAATTATCCTCGTACTCCTTGTTTCATTTTTTAACGAGGTTGACACAAGACAATGAACTACCCTCGTGCTCCTTATCACAATCATGAAGGAGAGATCTGGTTCCAATGTACAACATCACTGAATTCATCGTTAGTTGATGTAGGTATGGAACAAGTTTCCACATAATTAACCCATGGCGGGGATGATACCATTGGTATAAATGGACCATTTAGGGATGATGGTTTACTAGGAGCTATATTTGGACTGGGAAATGAAAGCTGGTCAACGGTGACAATTTTGCCTTCATGCGGGAAACAAATCACTCGAAAGAGTTTTGAAACAATAGCTCCCATGTCATAAACATAGTCATGCCCAAGAAGTAAATTGTAATCTAATGGGTCTGGGACTACCATCACGTTTAGATAAACGATCCCCCCCCCCCTCCCCGCCCCCCAAAGTAATAGGTAACTGAGGAAGGATCCCTAACGGTCGATTGGTTCCTCTATTAAAGCCCAATAGATTCTGTGTAACCGGCACAAGCAGTGGCAACCCAAGCACTTGCCAAGCAGTTGAGGAAAGGATACTCATTGAAGCACCTTCATCTATAATAGTGCCAGATACAATCATTTTACAAACTTGTACTATGATCTGGAAAGGAACATAAGAAGGAAGGCGGAATCCTGTTAGTTGATTCCAATCAAAGGAAGTGACTAGACTACTTGGAGGGGGTACCATAGAAATGGGAGAATTAACCCCTTGAGTTATGAGAACTGGAGGATTTTCCTCCTATCTTGATGGAACAGGTGGATTGCCCCTAAGCTCATTTGAATGTAAAGAAACAAAAATAACTTGAATGGTATCATGTTCACTCTCTTCGAAAAAGGTACGATTTACTAAAGGTGAAATCGGGTCAATTAATACCTCGACCTGTTGATATGGGTCGGGTATAGACTCATAAGATTCACTTTCAGAGAGAGTCGGTTTGATCGACGGTTGATTTTGGCCAGTCAATTTATCAACTAGTGAAGGATTTAGGGAGAGTTTCCTGTAACCAGATGGAAGTCGTTATGGTGAAGCAGGATGGTAATCCAACACTTTCTTGGCTTCATCCAGATAGGGACAAAGGTAAATGGGGTGATTCCCTTCACATAACTTATAGGGAAACTTGACTTTTCCCTTATTTCAATGAACTTTACTATCATTGGTTGATGGTGTGTCACCAACATGATCTCTAGAGGTTGATGACACGGGATGATGTGAACGAGAAGACCATTCTTCTAAGATCTAAGGAATATCAGGACAATTTCGAAGAAGATGGTCTCCCGCACAAATTTTGCATGGATATCGAACTTTGCAATGCTTGATGGATGATTTCTCATCAGACACTGCGTTCAAAGCAATGGTTTCTTGGTTGTCCCTTTGCCAAATTTGTTTCTTCTTCTTATTCTTCCCTTTCTTCATCTTCTTAGCCACCTGGTTACTAGTACCAATACGTTCACCAGGCGAAGAGAAAGAAGGGGAGGAAGAAACAACCGAGGAAGAAAACAAAGGGTCAACTTTAGGATCAACTGGAGGTTGATTTTGTCCAGTTGGAGGTGTACTCGATTACGGAGAAATCGTGACATTTTGAACCAAAGAGGTTGAAAATAACCATACTGGAAAGCCAATGGTAAATCCCGGAAGGGACAAAGTAGCCATATATGGAGCACCAATATTTCTGAAAGAAGGAAAATGACTAGGATTTCCATCAAAAGGAATTCCTTGATCGGTGGACTCTGGATTTGTCGCCATATGTTTCAACCGAAGATCAACTAAGGAATAGGGATGTTATTCACAGTCAATTAATTTTAACGACACTTGGACACAAGTTTGCTTTTTCAGTTTTAAAGAGTCAAGAAAAAGCTAAATATGACTCTAGTTGCCTTCGATTTTTAATGAGCTTGAAAGGACAAGTGCTCAGATGATCCTTTTACTTTTAGAGAGTCGAAAAGGAATGAAAGTGACTACTCTAGAGAATCTAGACAAAAAGGTTTACCAAACCAATAGCAAAACTGCAATATACACCTCGGTGATAAATTAAAGAGAAATTACCAAGGACTTTACATACGACAATCAATCTTCCCGAATGTTGTGTTCAGTGCATTACGATCGATAAGGCGACAGACTCAGTTTCCTATGGATAAAGGATTTAAGCCTATTGGGGTCTCCCACTATATACGTGATGGTACTGGGAGTACAAGTCCGTACTAGCACTTGTCGTATCAAAGAGGAGGAATCACCCAACCTTCAATGGAAACGATAGCCACTAGGTTTAACGACGTTAGAACATGCCTCTAGCCTAGACCTCTAAATGTGTTGTGTTAGATTCCAAAGCATTGTTAAGTTCATTGAGGTTCATTTTAAGTTGATCTTTCTTAAATTTTTTCCTTTGAAGGTTCACCACGTGATGTATGTTCGCAATTCCTAAAATGCAACTACCATGATAAACAAACTCTTAATTTAGTTAGAACGATGAAAACCTTAGCTAGTAAAGGATAGAGCAATCAGATCTTTGATAAAGAGCAAAGAGCATATCTGATGAAATTTCCCTAGCTATTCCTATCAAGCATTCACAAACCTTAATATGCAAAATTCAAAATGCATGTATTTGTTTTCAGCTCTCGTTAATGTGAATGATTCAAGAAGGAAAACTAAATGCAACAATGACTTAAAATATTTCACTCAAAATGACAATTTTCGACAATTTTTTCTTCAAAGAGAGAGAGGAAGACTCAAAACAACAATTTCAAGTTTGAAGACATATGTTTTTGAAACTTTTAATGGAAACAAATCAAATCAAATGCATCAAAAATAGTTTAATCGACTAGCAAATGAAGGAGGATTTTAACAACACTTCACTTTTTTGACAAAATTGAAAGACTTTACGACACTTTTTCTATCGAAGTGACAATCGATTAACACTACTTTTTGAAAATGGATTGGAAATGAAAAAAACAAATACATAAAAACATTTACTAATCCTATTCTAAATAGAGGTTGATCTGAGTGATGTAAGTTGGCTTCAGTGATGAGACATTGTTCATATTCAGCAAGCAACCAAACAATAATGAAAACTAGTCAAAAACCTCAACTCCTAGATGGGAAAATTGAGTTTCAGTCAATCATCGCACTTAGCCTTTTGTTGTTCCATACAACAACCCCCCATTTCATATCATTAAAATTCCAAAATTATAATGTGAAATGGGTCCCTTTTGATTTTTTTTGTTTTAAATTGGTATCAATTTAAAGTTCTATTTCAAAAAGGTTTGAATAAAAGAAAACATTATTAAAAGGCCTTTTTAATAAAACCAATCGATAAACCCCAACATAAAATGATTTATCTTTATCATTGCGATAAAGCGATCGCAAGATCGCATATCGCAATGACAAAGAAAGCTCAACTTAAGGGACATCTTGGTTTTCGTCGATGCGAAATCGCAATCGGATATCGGCAAAGCACAAAGTAACATGAGTAACGACCCTTGCTTTGATGCGATGTGAAATCGGCAAACAGCAATCGGCGATAACACTTATAGTGCAAAGAAGCTCCCCCTCACCCAATGCGATGTGATATCTCTATCGACGATCGGCGACTTACCATGCCCTCATCCTAAGCGGCCCTACCAGCTATGCCCGACGCGATGCGATATCACTATTGGTGATTGGGGATTCCAAACAAAACCAATGCAATAACTTAGCATTTCCCCGATGCCCGATTGCGTAAAGGGTAAAAAACACAGTTTTCAAAGTAACAGTCATAAAGGCAGTTTAATATGATTTATTCGTAATTAAGGCCATATCCTTTAGAAAGCCGCTCATCCGCGTTCAAACCGCCAAATCACCCAAAGCATGCTTCAAATAAATCATTCGGCCATTAATCGAAGCAACTGGAATCAATGAGATTGACAGGTCGTAATGACCATTTAATGAGAATAACAGGCTTGAGATCTATCCACGGATTTGATCCTAAGGCCGCCTTAAGTGGATTGATCGCTATGAATGCACCTAGATATATATATTTCATTCTGTTCAATTCATGTTATTGTTGCCTGTGTTACGCCTATCTTTCACTCTGTGTAGAATTCTTTCATAGAAACAGAAGAAAGTGGAATGGGAAATAAATCCAAAAAGACTACAATGCCTACTGCCCCGCCAACCGCAGGGCAAGATGTCGCTGATCCAAGTGGAAAGAACAAAGGGCTTATATCAAATACAACATGCTTAGGACTCACCAGGACCACTTGGCAAGGGACGTATAATTTGATTGAAGCAGAAGGGCCAAAGGTGACCGGAATAGAAATTTCATGTGATAATACCAGCAAATCTGATGCCAATTTAAAAGACTTGGCCGACTCCTTTCTACACAGAATAGCGGCTCGGGAGTAAATTCTTCCTTACACGGATGTGGTAAGATGGGCAATCCAAGAGCTCCCAATTATCAACAGATTGTTTAACACTGCAGACGGGAGGATTTTCGGTTCTTTTCGAGCCGAAGATCTAAGGCTAATGTATCACTTACCGACAGAAGAGAAGAAATATAATGCTGCATTTCTGGAGAAATTTCGAGCAGAGAATGAGACTGAGTCTGAACCAATTCGAGGCTGGAGACAGAATACAGCGAAACACAAGCATGAAACCTTGGGTAAGTACTCAGTTGACTCCCTGTGTTCTCCTTACTACTATGCTGGAATTATGATGTGTAGGTTATGGGGATTGCATGACTCTGCCAATTTTACCATAGAAATGGTTCCCCTAATGGAGGCAGCATGTAGTGGAGAAATTATGGATTGGGCAGTCATATTATCCAACAAGTTAGCCAAAGCCATCCTCGATTTCAGGTTTGAATATCATGTCACAGAGAGGGTTATTCCACCATTTTATTACAGTGCCTATGTAATGGATGTGTTGTGTTTTAATTCTGAATTTCTTGTATTGGGATGGAGGTGGACGTCGCAAGACCCCACACCCATTCATATATATTATCAAAAATTGTGGAAGACTAATTATAAGCACCACCTATACCAAATCTGCAACGGTTTTATGTTGCCAGTTCATTATTCTATTTTTGATAAGCCTGCCCCGAAGATTTCTGAGCAAGCAAGGGTAGATTTGACCGCAATAGCAAGTTGGTTTGGGGAGGAGAAATTCACCTACATCAGAGCTTTTGGCAGTCAGGCCAGGCCACATGTGCTACCACTTTACATCCCTGATAAGCTACTTGCCAGGGAAGTAGCTTATCAAATCAATGCTGAAGGGGTTACTCAGACCCTGAAAAGAGCTAAAAAACATGTTTGGCCCTCTTTTCCATTATGAATTGGAATTTATACCCTGCATGACATCAAGCATGCAGAGAAGGAAGCTGGGAAAATGAATTTGCTTACTCTGGCTACTCTGCCAAGCAGGCAGTATGATCCAAGGAAGATCGCTTACAATGCGCTCGACCAGGCCAAATTGGCCAAGCTCGAGCAGAAGGAAGACAAGTTCGAGGATTTGTTTGCATCGGCCGAATCGCTGTATCAAGTCAAGTCGCTTGCCAGAAATGTGTATAACGATGAAGGCCTAGTCGAATTTAACAGAATTAGAGAACAGAGGTTGCAAACTCTGCCTCTAGACCTGTTAGCGACTGTCCCAACAACAACCAGGTCAAGCGAGTCTGAGCAGCGAGATAATACGCCACCTCCTACTACATCAAAGCAGCAGGAGGAAGTGCATAGCCAGAGGCAGGAGGTGACCCAGGAAAATGTGCAGCGACAAGAAGAAACCCAGGCGAAGACCCAAGAAGAGAGCAGCTCTAAGAATAATAATGATATATTAGTTGATCCGAATTTGCTGCAGCAATGGCAGCAATTCAGTACAATCATCAGCAACCTAGAGTGCTCGAAAGATGATGAGGTTTCTAAAGAAGGTAACATGCAAGAAGCAACATCGAAACCGGTTTCGGGCGAAACCAGCGGCCTACCCAAATCAAAAGATCTAGAGATAATTCCTAAAGATCCATCGGGTGAAATCATTTTGCAAATTGAAGAGATTCCCCCTTTGGATGTATTTTACAGCCCTAAGCATAACGCTGTTGTAAAGCGACAGAGGAAAAGGAGAAGAGCTAATCAACCTTCCCTATTCCCTGAATCAACAGTGATGAGCAATGTTGTGTGGAAAGAGGAATTTGACCCCTCTGATGACTTAACCAAGCTATCGCAATTCGTTGGAGCATATTCAGTGGAAACCATTGATAAAGCATCGGAGGTAAGCAGTTTATTAAAGACCAAGGACCAAGACATCTCTTCGCTACAGGCGAGACTATCAGAAGTTCAGCAGAAGGCAGAGCAAGCGGAGAAAGAATTGCTAGTGCAGCAATAGAACAATAATCAGATGACCAAGCAATTACAAGAGCAAAAGCATAGAATTGATGAAGGCACAATCCAAAGGCAAAAGGAGCTATCGGCGTCACTGGAGCAGTTAAGAATATCAACTGAGGGAAAAATGAAAGCAAAAGATGAGCAAATCGCTCAATTGACCACTCAAATTGAGCAAATGAAAAAGCTCCCTCAGATAGATGAATTCAAAGCAGAAGCGCTCCAGTTAAATAAGGCATTGATTAATTAGGTTAAGCTACTATGTCAACAAATTACACAAGCAGAACCATTGTGCAAGTTGGTAGCATCCATAAGCGAAAAGGTAGAAAAAGCAAGGACCGATTTGTATCAGGCCGAAGAAACACTGACAAATTTTATAGAATGGCAGGTTTCCGATATAGGCCGGGCAACTAATCTACCGAGAATTCTGGAATCGCACAAAGAGATATTATTCACAGAATGGCAATCGCAACTAATGAAGGCAGAAAGAGCAATTTCCAGATGCAAAACAATCAGTGGAAATTTGGTTGAATT
>APFE031476003.1:42344-60498 GCA_000404065.3 Pinus taeda | reverse complement strand
TTTTTAAAAACTTACCACAGGGTTAAGAAGAAATTTTTTTGGGATGGCCTTAAATCAGATATTCAAAATTTTGTGGTGAAATATTTGGTTTTCCAACAAAATAAAGTTGAAACAACTAAGACCTAGGTCTATTACAACATTTATCCATTCCAAGACAACATTGGGAGGAGCTTTCAATGGATTTTATCATAGGTTTACCCAAGTCAGAAGGAAAGAGTGTCATGAGGGTGATAGTTGACAAAATTACCAAGTATGCACACTTTTGTGCATTATCTCATCCATTTAAAGCCAGTACTGTTTCTACTGCATTTATGGAAACAATTCAAAAGCTAAATGGAAACCTAAAGATTATTGTAAGCGACAAAGATCCCATTTTCATTGGAAATTTTTGGACATAATTATTTTCTTACCTCAGTACTCAGTTAGCTTATAGCTCATCTTATCATCCTCAATCTGATGGGCACACTGAGATAGTAAACAAATGTTTGGAATGATATCTTCGTAGCTTTGTCTTTGAGAAACATACACAATGGGTCAAATGGTTGCCTTTGGCTAAATGGTGGTATAACACTTCCATCCATACTACAGCAAAAATGACCCCATTTATGGCACTTTATGGAGATCATCCACCATCCATCACATCATATGTAAGACAAAATTCTAAGGTTCAAGCAGTGGAAGATCACATAGATCATCAAAAACAAGTTCTCCAACTCTTAAAGGATAACCTTACTTTGGCGCAGAATAGAATGAAACAACAGGAAGATCGACATCGCAACGAAATATGTTTTGATGTAGGTGACTAGGTATTCCTATGGCTACAACCATATAAACAAATGTACCTCAAGAAAACTAAGAAGGATAATAAATTATCACCAAAGTATTATGGTCCATACAAGGTGTTGCAAAAGATTGGTACTATGGCATACAAATTGGAGCTTCCTGCAGCTTCCCGAGTGCACCATGTTTTCCATGTTTCACGTTTAAAGAAGGTTATAGGTGACAAGCTCCTAGTTGAAACAATATTGCCAGAACTAAACAAGGAAGGAAAAATTATATTGGAACCTGAATAAATCATAGAAACAAGAACTCGACAGCTATGAAATCGATCAATTCCGAAGTATCTCATCAAGTGGAAGAACTTACCCTTTGAAGATTCAACATGGGAGGATGGGAATTTTATACAGAAGCATCCAGAACTACTCAAGTGTTGAGAACAATACTTTTTTGAAGGACAGGGGCATGTTAGGTCCCTATAATACTAGTGATTTCCCCATTACTATTGTCATTGTAGCCCTTATTGTTATTATTGTGCCCCTATTGTTTCCATATTGTTATTAGTGTGCCCCATAGAAGCCCACTATTGTTATTGTTGTGCCCTTATATTATTATTGTTATGTCATCTATGATTATATTGTTACCCCTTAGACTCCTATATATAGAAAGTATGTTTATTCAATTTTTATCATCCAAGAATTTTTCATTTGTGTAATGTAAAGGAGGTTTCCCCCTCAAAGAGGTTGATTTTGAAGTTGTTGATCTATATTTTCTATGATTTTGTGAGCTAGTTCATAATAGAAAATCATTCCTGTTGTTGGAGATACGAGATATTCTTCTTCTATTATGGCTTTTGTTGATGAAGTTGGTGAATCTCTAGGTTGGATTTCGAATCTTAATACCTTAGGGAGTTCGTGTTTGCCTGCTATGGATGGAATTCAAGTTTAAGTGGGTGGTGTGGCACTACGAGGTCATGGTGGGGTGGTTGATGTTGTTGGAATTAAAATATTACCTCTACCTACAAATATGCTTCTAGAATATATTTTTCTATGCATCCCATGTTCTTTCTTTTAATTATGAAAAGATAAAGACTTCCATTTACACTTTCTCAACAAGGATGCCAAACTGTTTGTCAATTTAATTGTCTTAAATTGTTACATAAATTATCGACCAGAGTTGGTAAACTTGTGAAGTTTAAGTGCATTATATATGCTAGAATCCTTCAGATTATTAATTTGTATGATTGAGTTATTGAAAATTATTTCTAAGGATGTTTTGTGTTCCTATTTTACTCTTTAAAGAAAATGAAATTAACATATTCAATCTCAATTACATTCCTTCTCACTCCTTTCTAATGAAATAAAAAATGCTCTTTATGCTTGTAAAATGAAACTAAAGAAAATTTACACTGTCTTAGTGAATTAAGAAAAAAACTTAACTAATCTATTGGACCACAAATTTAATCTCTAAAAGAAGTATTCATCTAATTTTCTAACAATATTTTGCATAAAAATTAAAATGAAATTGACCTCTAGTTAAAATCAAAACCATACATCTTCCCGTTAGCAATCACTCATGTTTTGAAATAAAATGATTTTGAAATGAAATGCTCTAAAAAAAATTACAAAGGAATCACTCATACTTTAAAATGAAATAATTTGAAAAAAAAAATTGTAAGGAAATCACTCATGTTCTAAAATGAAATTGTAAGGAAATCACTCATGTTCTGAAATGAAACACTCTTAAATGAAATTGTAAATAAATCTATGAAATTATTTTGAAACTAAAGTTGTAAATAAATCTATGAAAGGTGTCTATGCTACAATTATAATCATTAGTGAAATATCGATATTGCCATTTAATTAAAATCAATGTTGCAAAACAATTATAGAGCATATAAATAATTGAAATAAATGATAAAAAGGAAAAATAGAAATGCAGAACCTTCATTGTTTGCAGGGTCTATCCTCAAACAGGCGGTTTCGAAACTTTAATCACATAGTCATCTATGCATAAAGCTTCATTCTTCATTAACAGGAAAACGGAGTTTTTAAAACATCATTGCCGCATACATCAAATTCAACCTTTGTTCATGTTTTGCTGCACAGTATTTATAAAAACTCATGTAAAATAACTATTCGAGGCTTTTACGCCTACCATTACCTAACAAACTTCTAAAATTATCTTCTAACAAGTATCAAAATATCATTTTCTCACTAGTTTTTATTTGGCAAAGCAAATCGTGAAGCATAAGGTTTTCAGACTTTTGCTCGCCTTTTCTGCAGCACATTGGCTTTCACCCTTTGACCACACAATCGAACAATCCTTTGATGATCTGGTTCAGATTGATAGAAGGTAATCATTGAAGTGATCAATCTCCACCTGTCCATATCTGTTTCTTCTTAACTAGCACCTTAGATCTTGGTAAACCTTGGATTTAGTTATAGAAACATAGATTAGTTGCAGAATTGCATGAATTTGGTAGTTAATACAAACATTAATTCAATAATAAGGAACATTATTAAATATGAAAGATAAGACAATTAAATACTTTACCATGCCAAAAACCTTGTAGTTTTATTCCTTTTGAGTTGATGATGATGGTCAAAGGGAGGAAAAATTGGTAAGGGAGAGTGTCAAAATGAAGCATTCATGAGGCTCTACACCTATCATGCCTTGCTCTTGAAAATTGCACAGTCATGTCTAGCAAGTCCTCTGCTACCTTGCTCTAAATTGTTCTCTAAAATTGTGCAGACATGCCCAGCTGACCCTCTATTGCCTATCCTGCATTGTTCTCCAAAATAGTGCAGTCATGCCCATCAGGTCCCTTACAGCCCTATCATGCCTTGCTCTTCAAAATGGCATAGTCATGTGTAGCAGGTCCTCTGCTGTCTTACTCTACACTATTCTCCAAAATTGTGCAAACATGCCCAGCTGACCCTCTGCTGCTTGTCTTGCACTTCTCTCCGAAATTGCACAAAATTTCCCAACAGGTCCCATGCAGCTCTGTCTTATCTTCCCCCAGGAAGTGCGCAAAATTTCCCCCCTCAAGGTCCCACCTTGCAACTGCCACTATTGTCCTTCATTGCAAAATCCTGTCTCCTAGTGGTCACTGCATAGTTTTCCCCAATAGTGTAGGTTGTCCTCCCAGAGTTCCTCATTCCAACCTGAGTTGCACACTTCACTATCTCAGTGAGTTGTCCTCCCTCCCTGTCACCCGGAACATGATAACAATGCATCATGCTAGAATAAGAGGTTTTGGATTTGATGTCATCTCGTTATGAGTGAATTGCAAGAACAGGTACACTTATAGATCATGGCGAGATGATGAACAGGATAAAGAAGGAATGCACATGCTATAAGACTTGTTTGCATATGGACAGATGTACTAAGCATATTAAGCAACAAGCAAAATGAACACAAGCATGGAACCATCAAGCAAGACCAAGACCATCAAAGACCCTGCAGCACTATGCCATGCTGAGGAGAAGACAAACATTAGGGGAATTATGAGTTATAAAATGGGCCTCCTAAGGAAATTATAAAATAATAGTGGAAATAATAAAATAATGCTAGATTACATCATCAAATTTTAGAGGGAAAAAAGAAAATATTTTTTTTCAACTCATATTTTCAACTTATCTCCCTATGGGTTTACTCAAATCTCGAGCGGAAACACTCATTGGATGCAGAATTTGATTCCTCATCCAAGGAGAACCCATGTTGCATACTTTTGATAAAACCTTCTACACAAAAAATGATAAATACATGAAAATTTGTGATTGTAATCACATTTTTTCATGTATTTATCATTTTTCATGTAGAAGGGTCCATCAAAAGTATGCAACATGGGTACTCCTCTGATGAGGAATTAATTTTTTCATCCAATGAGTACTCATGCTCAAAATTTTAGTAAAACCTTAGGGAGATAAGTTGAAAATACGAGTTGAGAAAGTAGTTTTATTATTTTATTATTTTTTAATATTTTTACTTTTTTATTGCAAAAATGGTGAATCGTCCCCCATAGTTGACAGCATCATCTCGAATCCTATTGGTTCTTATAAATTTTATTTTGGTTGTAGGTTTTTCTTAGGAGACCCATTTTAGATCTCAAAATTCCCCTAATGGCACAGCAAGTGTACATCCATCACTCAGCAGCTTGACACGAACACCACAATTAGCTAGTACATGTCAATAGTGTCATGTTGAGTAGTGTCATGAGTTATCTTGCCACATCACCACTATGGGCCATATCCATTGTAACTCAATGTAATGTAAAGTGAAGTCCAATGGATGCACACAAAAAGTTGAAGAGTCATGTCAGTTGAAAATTCATTGGAAGTTGAACAATTATGAGGGTAGTCCAAGAGTCACAATGGTCAAGCATCACCCTTGGCTATATATACCCCTCCCATTGTATGAGCAGGGAATTTTCACCTTGGCTCCTCCCACATAGCCTTGAGATTATGTAATATGTTCTTTGAGGAGTGAGGAGTGGCTCCAATGTCCCACTACTAGGACTAGTGATGTATCGTGTACAAATGCGTCTTGGAACTTTCGCTTAATTCAGAACCCTGTTAAGGCCATCACGTTTTCACGCATATTTGGTAGATGTTTGTAAGACTACTTTTTAAACATTTGTAATGCATGTTTTATTAACATGTATTAAGATATTTGAACTAATTCGGTTGTTTTAATACTTACTTTGTTGAAGATGTGTTATATTTATTAGCATTGTTGTCTCGTCCTTGTGGACTACTCCACAGGACATTAGATAGACCCGTCTTATTTACTAGTTATAATGATGGTCACATCCATGTTGACTACTCTGTTGGATGGTGTCCATGTTTTCCCTTATACTTTGGTTTTAACAATTGTCTCGTCCGCTATTGAATGTTGGACATACCCTTTCTAGTTCACATTTTTCTCCTCATGGGTGGTATTACTACTCTCATTTAGAGGCTCATTTTACATTCCCCCTTTGCAGTAAGAGAAACTTGACACGGTTATATTATGCACTCACCAAGCACACGTACCTTGTTGTTTGAAGATACCAACATAACACTCTCATGCGCTAACAACTAGAACCATGGAAGATCTCTAAGTATATGGAAATTAGGCCTTCATACCGGATGGGACTCCTACACCAAATAATGTGAGGTCTAGTTGGGGATTCACATCAGGGAGATCCACTTTGTTTGTGGGTCCAGCACAGTCAAGTAAATGTTGCTAGAAGGAGGGCCAGATGACAGGTTGTGCCTGTAGAGTATGATTTGAATCTCTTATTTAAAAATGGCTCTACCTAACATCATAATCTCGGGATGTCTTTTTACAAAGCTCAAATGTACCATCCCCACAGAAGTTATCCATGACCTATCCAAGTTAAATTTTAGTGGTGAGGGTGAACCATCTTTTATTGTGCATGTGTGCCAAGTTATAAAAATTTTCCTACGCCACAAGATAGAGTACGAAGATGTCTAGATTGTATTACTGACACTCACATTCGAAGGTCATGCTCGACACTGGTGTTACACATTACCCTTCGCCTCTATCGATTTATTTGGTCATCTTTTCAAAATGATGATTAAAACATTCGATGAGTATAACCACAGAGATTTTGGTGAAAAAAATTGTCATTTAAGTATGGAGCCTGACGAATCAGTTGAGGGTTTTGTTTATCGCTTCCTTCACCTTTGTTACAAAATTACTGAACACCTTGTGAACTTTGACTTCTTCAAATAATATTTTAAATGTTTGGTTCATAGTTCTGAATACAGTGAACCTCCTAATTTCCTTTCCTCCCCAACTCTTGCGGATCAAGAGGCACCTTATATTGCAGAGGAGGAGCCCAAACCCTATTTTTTCATTTTCCTCCTCCTTCTCTGGTCTCGATGTGGATGCCCCCTTTCAATGATTGAAAAGCTGAGAAATTTTCATGGTGGATGCCCCCTTGTGATGGTTGCAAAGCTAAGAAATTTGTGTAGCATGTCCCCAGCCCATCTCCTCGTCTGTCTCACCACTTCAATGGAGGAAATTCCATAATGGCTTAGGAAGCCTATAACGACAACTCACTCCTCCATTCTGCAAGATGATGTCACTGCTCATAACTCAAGTCTCAAATCGAATCTACATCTCTGAAATCCTCCATCATCTACAAGCCATGACTCCTTGTACCATGAGTCGCTTGATCAATCCACTTCACCAACTAGTTGTTCACATTCTCTTGATTCTCTAAATGTTAGATGAAATTGTGACCAGGTGCAAGGAAGTCACATTACACATGCAGAGGAGAAGAAAGGTGAGGACACTATCAATCTTCCCTCTCTAGTTCAAAATTGTGTGCATCAAAACAATGAGCTTCCATTCTTAAACGATTCTCAATCTCCTAATCTCAGTGGAACATCCCGTACAATTAATTCTTTCGATCAACCCCTAGTCTTGGGCACTCATCACTCCCATGCTTCTGTATGCGATGACGAATGCCCAAGCACATCGTGTTATCTTCTGTTTTCTCATGAAGACTCTAACTCAGATCTAGAATGTGCTCCAGTCAAAGAAGACATTCATATCGAAACTTCATCTTCACCTCACTTTCCTATGTGTCCTACCATTTATAATGCATCCACATGAGTCAGAGATACTCCATGTTCTCTTGCTTCTTCATCCAAAGAGTTATCTCCTCAATTGACACAAGGTAGTGAGGTTGTCTATGATGAAAATAGTATAATCATAGAGTGTACCTTCCCATTCCCCGCTATCCCTTTTATTACATGAAGACAACTCTTCAATTCAGCTTGCTGAAGCTGAAAAATATGGTGCAACCTATGATAGAGATGGTTTCCATCCTGAGAGCAGTATTGAAATCAGCAAAAGTAGCCACCCTCAAGCATGCATGATCTAGTTCACACTTCAAAATGTGATCCTGTAATTCTGAAAAGCTTCGTGACATGCCAGGGAGTCGAGGCACTTCAACATTCATTGATGGTTATGCCAGGACCTCGTAACACTGGTAAGCCCCAAGGACCAAATCAAATCTGGATTCTCATGCACAATCTGTCTATCTGCATGGTTGCGCTCGATGTGAATTCACATGTAAAAAATGTTTGGTATTCCATATGTGATCTCTCAAATTTTCAAATTTTCACTTATGACCAAATTCACGAATATGTTACAACACATCCATCTTCATGCAAATCTCTCACATCAAAACCAGGTTGGGAATGTTCATCTACCATGAAATCATGGGATTGTGAAGTTGATCATCTCAAATATTTTCTTTTCCCATAATCATACTTATTGAATTTTCCCTCTCACGATCATCTCCTCAGCCTTCTTGTGATCCTTGCACTACAAATTTTTCCACTCATCACACCTGAAATCTCCCTAGGTGATGATGAGTGCACAAGCTTCATGCAATCATAGTGCTCGAATCCTTTTTAAATTCCTGTGATGACCATGATGCCTGCACAATTTTTCAACAGTTGCAGGAAGGCGGTCGATCATATCTAGCTCACAACGAACTTGGTTCCATTATTCAGAGCATTCGCAAGATTGTTCAAATTAATTTTTCTTTGTCCATTTCAAACTGGGAATCTGACATCTCAACCAGCTCATTTAATCATTTCTCTATTTTGGTTGAATTTCATTCAAATTATCATTTTACCATTAGCACACCCGATGACAATTTCCTCTCGCACTTTGTTCGTCATTTTTTACCATCTTTCTCTTCATATTTTTGTCAATCAGGTGAGGCACTTCATCCTTCATTGATGGTTATGGCAAGTCCTCACTATCTCGGAATGAATGTTGATAATGATCAGATCTATTTTTCCTTACCAAATTCCCATCATGATCCCATATTTTGAATCAAAAATCAGTCTTTTCAGAGACCACAAATCTTTCCAAACAGCCATCATGAATTTTATGATCCAATCGTTGAATGGCTGGAACAATCTTACTTGGAAAGCCATGTTGTGGGCAACAAGCTTCAATCCTTCCTCGCACTTGTTGAGAATCTCGATGCACATTAGGACACACCCACAAGAAGTTTTCGAGGTTTGTTTAGAAATGGTATCCATCAAAGAGTTAATCACATGTATTAGGTGGTTATAATGCATCTTTTTTCCCATAGGCAAGACATTCCTTTCCATGTGCAGCTTGTTCAAGTTTTTGTATTTTCTTTTGCACACTACTTTTTATCTGTTTTAATCACTTGTATCATTGTGGATGCAGGTCGAGAGCGACTATGGTGGCTTCATTGGAAATTTCATTTCACATAACCCTAGTTGTTTAGCTATTAGGATAGGAGTAGGATTAGTTGCATCTCAATTTTCCCTTACTTGCACCCATCTTTCACTCACAGTTCGTCATGGTTTTCTTATTTTACATCTTGTTGCTTTAGTCATTTTGCTTTCTTGTCTTTTGGTTTTGTTTCCTTGTTGTGTACGCATTTCCTCTCGTCTTGTTTTTCCTTTCATGTTGATTTTTCTGTTTGTTTGCACTACACGAATAAATGTTGTTCTTGCACTGTTTATTGGTTTCTGAATGGGTATGTAGCTGAAGTTCAAAGAGTCTTATGACACTACATTGCTTGGTCAGTCCTGTGTCTATCTTCTTTTTGCTTGGTTGTAACTTCTAGCTGATGAAGTCTTAACAAAAAATACCATCCATCTATAAGGAAATTTTTGGTCGAACCATGAACCTATGTCCAGTCTGGGAAACCTCATTCCTATACTTATTTTTCTACTTTGGTGTGTTCAAGCTTATCCAACTAGTAGAAACAAAGAAATGGAAAATATAAATGAGAAAACCTTAATCATATGTCTTTATCTTCTTCTCTGTAGGAACAACCTCTCTTGCTCTCAATAAGTCGAGATCCCTCTTCCGCCCCAAAAATAAATAAGTGCCTATGCAAAGTTATCTTTCAAAAAATAATAATGGTGAATTAAGAGAAAGACTTCATGTGTAGAGACATGAAGCAGGAAACTCCACCAGGGTAGTGTCTAGGCTCGTTTGAAGTGGAACAATTCTTGTGTTCCTGTATGACTCTATCGAGGTACTCTAGCAGCGGAGCAACACCAGAGATGAAAAACTATACTTTGAAAATCTTAAGCTCGCGAGCAAAATTACCCTTCTTGATTTGAAACACTGTGATCTGGCTGAATTTTTTGTTGTGTTCAACTAAATTGGTACAAGGTGAATTGTGTCTTTCCATGGGGTAAAAGGGGAAGCCGAAGTGATCCACACAATGAATCAATACTCCCCGAAAGGCCAAGGCCCTGTATTGAAAATGAACCAAAATAGAGAAGCTGGTATTCAACCAGTGTGTCGCAAAGTGTTGTAGCGGATGTGACACCCTCCAAAATTTTGGCCCGCATACAAATTTTGGAGCCTTCGTTATTTTTTCCTTTGATGGTTGCAAACGCTCGAGCTCACCCCATGAGCTCTTGTGAAGTATTTTCACCCCTTTTTCTTGTTTGACTAGCGTTCATCTTTTGGCATATTGATTTATTTGTCAAGCTTGCAATCTTGTTCTAATGATTTTGAAGGTTTGTCTTTGTGTGTTTGGTTTGTCTTCACAATTTAAACATTCATTGTACTCACACACAAATTTGTAAGCATTATCGCACAAGTGTCGTCACGGTTGTCTAAAGGTTTATCTCAAGTGCTGCACTTGTCTCTTTCAGATCTAAGACAATCTCACTGAGGGAATGTTTTGTCTTCTTGTCCTGGTAGTCTATGTTGCCTCGTCATTGAAGTTTTCTAAATGTCTGATCACGATGTCAAGTCTACACAAGTTTACTTTCTTTAAACACTTAGATATTTTCCTGAAAATCTGTCTGACCGAACAACCCTCTTCGATCGAACCCTGACTGAGCTGCATTGCGCAGTCTTAGCCTTTAGTGACCCTGCTCTGCTACCCAGAACTGCGCAATCCTTAAGGTTGTCCTCCAAGTCAACTGCACTGTGCAATCCCAGAAGTGAGCAGCCTGTATGTCTCCCAAAACTGTAGAGAAGACTCCCTCCATGTCCAAACTAAACTGCACATTTCTCAATCGCAGTCATCATGCCTCCCTTTTGTGCATTGGAAACCTGCACTACTCTAAGACCTGGGTCTACACTGTCCTCCAAAACTGCCCAAATGGTCCTCTACTTCCTTGCTCTGCACTGCCTTCAAAAACTACAGAGACAGTTCTAGTAGGCCCTCTGTTGTCTGTCCTGCAATGTTCTCCAAAATTGGGTAGTCATGCCCAGCAGGTCCCCTGCAACCCTGTCATGCCTTTCTCTTGAAAACTGCAATGTCATGTCCAACAGATACTCTGCTTCCTTCCTCTACATTGTTCTCCAAAACTACGCATACATGCCCAGGTTACCCTCTGCTTCCTATCCTTCACTATTCTCCAAAATCCCACAGTCATGCCCAACAGGTCCCTTGCAGCCCTGTCATGACTTGCTCTTGAAAACTACACAATCATGTCTAGCAAATCCTCTACTGCCTTGCTCTGCATTTTTCTTAAAAACTATGCAGACATGCCCAAATGACCCTCTATTTCTTGTCCTTCACTACTCTCATAAATTACACAAAACCACCCAGTAGGTCCCCTACAGCCCTCTCTTGTCTTCCCTCCAACAACTATGCAGAAGTTCCCCCCTCAGGGTCCCACCTTGCAGTTGCCACTGGTGTTCTTCACTGTGCAATTCTGTCTCCTAGTGGTCACTGCGGAATTTTTCCCGACAATGCAGGTTGTCCTCCTGGAGTTCCTCATTCTAGCATGAGTTTTGCTCTGCACTATCTCAGTGAGTTGTCCTCCCTCCCTGTCACCCGGAACACAAGAACAATGCATCATGCTAGACTGGGAGGTTTTGGATTTGATTTCATCTAATCATGAGTGAATTGCAGAAATAGGTACACTGATAGATCATGACGAGATGACGAACATGATGAAGAAGGATCACAAATTCTAGAAGACTTTAATTCATATCAAGCAACAAGAAAAAGGAAAACATGGATGGAACCATCAAGAATTACCAATACCATCAAAGACCCCGCAACACTATTCCATGCGAAGGACAAGACAAAGCACACCAAGAGTACATCCATCACTTAGTAGTGTAGTAGCTTGACATGGACACCGCAATCAGCCAGTACATGTCAGCAATGTCATGTTGAGTTGTGATGCCAAGGTTACCCCCGATTACCCCATAATATGCATCTACAATGCATAAACACATTAGTCCCGAGTATTTAACTCTCAAAGGAGTCACATCTTCATCTATCACTAATCAAGGCCCTATTCATCAGGTCCTTTATATCGAAACTCAATCACCTCGCTTTAAACCCTCTATAGGGACTTTACTCAATCCTCTAGCCTTCATATAAGACTTTATTAAAGCCTTTCATTAATCCTTTCTATCGGAACTTAAAACCCTTCATAACCTTCATTAACCCTTATACCACACATATGCAACATTTTCCCTCTCTTAACGTTGGTTAAATATGTTTTAACGTATAGACTTTCTCATCGACGCTATTTCCCTTTATAACCCTTTACAAAGGAAATGCCAAAAAAAAACCTTTTTGCCTTTATACAGCCTCTGCACACTTCTCAAGGTCACCTTTATTGCAATCAGGTATCAAAGTCCTCGTGGTCACACCACATATATGCCTCATCACCCCTTCCAACTCCGATATTCGACTATCAGAATGTTTAAATCAAACCTTTGCATTAAAAGACTTGAAAAACACTTTATAAGAATATAGAGGAATACATTGATATTCCAACTCGAACACATAAGGTCAGACTTCAAAGTTTATAAGCCCACGTCTATATTTATCGTCGGGTAGGCCCTTTCATATCAAAACTTCCATTGTGTTGCTCCTCCTCTGATCTCTGATCACCGAAGCCTCTGATCAAATCTTGACCATCCGTTATATCCTCCAATCCAACGGTTGACATTACTCACAACTATTTAAACTTGCGCGCCTATTCTCCACCATCAATCTACACCCAACAGATCTAATGGTTGTCATTGATATCGGGTAGATAACAAGCGCGAGAATTAACCACCCGATAAAGTGGTTTCCTCTCTCCTCTCGCTACCACACATTGTTTAATGAGTGGAATCAATGCTCGTCCTTCAAAACCACTTATGGTCTTGAGGCTGTCTGAAATCCACTTTCACTGTTACAAAACCACCGATGTGATATTCCTCTGTCTCCTCTGCAATTGGTTCCTGGTAGTTGATCTTCAAGATCCAATGTTCGTTGTTCATCATTTCTTCACTTCTCGTTTCTCCATTTACTTATGTTTTTATGCTATTTCTTCAATTTCCCTTTGTGGTTCGGGTTTCTTGAAAGGTTCTGGGTCTTCCGCTATTTCACTGCGCACTCTTCCAGAGCTTGTCTTCTGTGAATTCTTACATTGCCTTCTCTTCAAAGCTTCACTCTGATCACCCAAGTGGATTCAATGATCCCTTACAATTCCTATGAATCGTTCTTCTCCTCTACGTATTTCTTCAGAACTCTGCCTGCAACCCTATCAGAACCTACGAATTCATAGTTTACATGTAATTCAATCATTCAATATTCATTCACACACTTACACAGTTCCTGAATGAACCTCTATATATATAAATATGAACAACTGATTACAATTGAGACTTCTCTGTCTCTCACAGGCCTATTCTTCAATATTGTGTCCTCCCCTTACACTCTGCTCGTAGGCTTACATTTATACCAGAAAGGTTCATTGAACTAATCCTGGTTCAACTCCTAAATCTACTGAAATGAATCCTAAATCCTCTATCCTCTACGTCCACTTCTAATCTCCATTTAATTCCTAAGAGGTATCCTTAGTTCCTCGAATCATGGAACTGTTTAAAGAGTCCTAATTGACTTTAGACCCTTTTGTCATTATTGCCCACTCATGTTCTCATTTATTTGAGAGAATTTACAAACATCTCACATTATCTAATTTAATTCCTATTCTATGCACTCAAAAGCCTAATATCACATTAATTCATCACTTAAGAATCCAACTTCCTAAAAATACATGACCCCCTATGTCTACTTAATTACAATGATTTTCTCTTAGGTTGAATGCTCCTGCATAAAACTCCCAAAGTAGAAAATATTCATGATCTCTTGATCATTTGTCTTCTAATCTTTGTCTTCCTAGATCCCATACTTTGTTTTGTAACTTCCCAAATGCCTTGTACCTTTGTTGTTGTTGTATGTTTGTTGTCTTTTGTTCCATCTTCTTCTTCTTGTCAATCAGGTCAAACTCTGATTAATCATGCTTCCTGTTGCTACCATTTTCCTCCATTTGGACTGCTTCATCATCAGCTGCCACATCTCTTCAATCTCTGTCTCCAGTACATCGTTGGACTGGTCCATGTTCTGCTTCTTACTTCTGCCTCCTTCTCTTTGTTTCAAGTTGCTTCTGTTGTCCACTAATTCTTTAAACTGTTGTTAATTACTTTCTCTTTGTAGTTGCTAGTTTACTTTTTCTTCTTCTTTTTCTCTTGTTCCAACTTTTGCTTTTCTTACTATGCTTACTACCTCCCTATCATCCTTATCCTCTTTCATGATTATTTCTGTCTGCACTGAATCATGACTTTCCAGCATTCTCTCCAGCAATTTAGCATCTATGTTCCATGGATTAAGTTCTTCCACAAGAACTTCTTCTTCCATTTTTATTTGGCTGCTTATCTATGCCAAATTTTCTCCAACATCTACAACTAAACCTACACTCACAAAACACTTGATAAAATCAAAGACACAAAGCTTCTGTGCCTTATCTTCTTTTGGCAACAATCCAGTTTGTTGCTCTATTTCTTTCTCCTCTATTAGCACATCAGTATGTTGTGTTGAATTCTCAAAAGAACTCATGAGACTGTAAAATAGTCTCTCTTTCACATCATCTACTTTAATGATGCCTTCCTGCTCTTGTCGACCGTAGTCAACTCTTTCCTTTGCAGTGTCAATCTGTTGAACTTTCATGTCCATCTCCTTTTTCTTATGATTGTCATTCATGACAATGTTTTTGTTTTCCTTTTTCAGCAATCTCTCTTGAACATCTATTCTCTGTTTTTCCAACTCCCTTCTTTAAAAATCTAATTTTCCATATAACTCAATAATTTCAATTGGAGTAGAATTTGGAAATTTCACACAATTTTCCATACCTTCCTTTGTTACTGATAAATCATCAGATGCCCTTTTTCCCAAGGTTAAATCCTTTGCATAGGTTTCTTCCTTCTTAAAATCCTTCAATAGATGTCTTTCTCTTTTTCTAACTGTCTCAATAGCTTCCACAGCTATTTCCATTGTGCCTATCGTCATGGTGAATTGATGATTCTTTACTATGTTTTCAGCTAACATATTCTCTTTTTCTTCAGTACATTTTGCCTTGTTGTCCCTCTGTAACTCTTCTCCCGGAGTTATCCTTGTCTCACCATCTGCATTAACATTCTCCTGTATTTGGTTTTCATCAATAACATTAATCAAACTCATTTGATTACCTTTTTGAGACAGTATTCCTTCATTCTTCATCAGAATAACATCCTGATTCTTCATCTCTATGACAGCTTCTTTAGACTCATCCATAGACTTTTTCTTCTGTATGCAGTCAAATTCTTCTTCTTCTGAGAATTTTTATTTGTCACTTTCTACTTCTAGATCTTCATCTACTCTACAGATATCTTCAAAATGTTTCTTTTCTCTTGCAATACCTATCATCATACACAAACTATCAGTTTTAAAAACATAAGACTTTATGTTCCCACTTGATGTTTCAGCCATCATATCTACTTGTTGTTCCAAGTTCTCTTTATGACTCAAAAATTCTTCGATGGTCTCCTCTTCAATCTCCTCAAGCCCTTCACTTGGTTGCTTGATATCTTTCCCCAACTGTATATGAGACCTATCTATCTCATCTTCTTCCAAAACAGAATTTAGATTCTGCTTGTCTTCATTCTCCTTTATGACAATATCAGCAAGTTGTCTTTTTTTACATGTTTCACCTGCAAACATACACAAATTGTCATATTTAAAACCATGTGACCCTTTGGCCTCACTTGAAGTTTCAGTATTCAAGTCTTCATCTTCACTCTCTCCCAGAGTTTCTCCCTGTTCTGATTCACAAATGGACTCTTCCATTTCCAACTCAACTTCCTTGAGTTTTTCCCTCAGCCACTTTACTTGCTTTTGTTTTAGCCTTCTCTACAACTTATGCCATTCCACTGGCTTCTTCCTTAATTCCCAACCTTGTCTTTGGTTTTCCTCTACTATTCTCCTTAATGTATCAAATTTTTCTTTTAACTAGGCAATCTCTTTGTTCTATCATCCTCTTGCCATTTGCCTTGGCTTCCTCTTTCTTCATCTTTCTTCTGCTATGGCTTCTCTCTGAACCTCTACTATGATTATCAATAATCACCTTCTTCTCCTCTTCCTTCATGAGCTCCTCACTCATCTGCAACAAACCTCTGCAACAACTAGTCCTCCTAGCTGAAATCTTACCTCACTAATCTCTCCTCACTCAGTCTTTTGGTAAGCATGGGTCCTCTTTCTAGAACCTACTCTTGAGCAACACCTTTCCTCCTTCTAGGCTTCTGCAATCTTTCACTCTCTCTTGAGAACACTTCAACTATCCTCTCTCTGTCCAACCTCTTGTTGGATTCTTCGGGTTCACTGCCACTTTTTCTTTAGAGTGTTTTCCTTACTCTGTCTTCAAGAACACATCTGGTTCCCCTCACACAGCTTCTCTTGTTGTCCTTTGCTGAGATGCTTCATTTGCAACCACAATCTTCGATTTCAATTTGAAACAAAACACACTATCTTACCTCCAAGATCTATGTATGATCTTATTCTCCCATTCTTCTGCATTTTGAATGGATTGTCCACTGTTTGGTCTCCAAGTCTCCTCTTTCTTCCAGAACTTGTACTAAGCAATCTTTCTCTCACTTTTCTTCAAGGAATCCTCTGTTCTTGTCTACTTCAAGCCTCTACTGGAACTGCTACAATCTCTCAAGAACTCCAAAATTTCCCCTACAATCTTCTATTGTAGCCTCAATCATTCATCAATTAACTTATGCACATTACCTTCTTCTGTGTGCACACTCCTTTTCATAGGAAATATTTCCCCACTCTGATTACAATTATGCTTTGATACAAATTCTGCTCTGATACCAAATGATGCCAGGGTTACCCTCGCTTACCCCATAGTATGCATCTACAATGCATAAACACATTAGTCCCAGGTATTTAACTCTCAAAGGAGTCAAGTCTTCATCTATCAATGGTCAAGGCCCTATTCATCAGTTCCTTTATATCGGAACTCAATCACCCCGCTTTAAACCTTCTGTCGTGACTTTAATCAATCCTCTAGCCTTCATATAAGACTTTATTAAAGCCTTTCATTAATCCTTTCTATCGGAACTTAAAACCCTCCATAACCTTCATTAACCCTTATACCACACATATGCAACCTTTTCCCTCTCTTAACATTGGTTAAATATGTTTTAACATATAAACTCTCTCATCGAAGTTATTACCCTTTATAACCCTTTACAAAGGAAATGCCACAAAACATACCTTTTTGCCTTTATATGGCCTCTGCACACTTCCCAAGGTCACCTTTATCGCAATTAGGTATTGCAGTCCTCATGATCATACCACATATATGCCTCATCACCCCTTCTGACTCCGATATTTGACCGTCAAAACATTTAAATCACAACTTTGCATTAAAATACTCGCACAACACTTTATAGGAATACAAAGGAATACATTGATATTCTGACCCGAACTCACAAGGCCAAACTTCAAAATTTATAAGCCCACATCTATATTTATCGTCGAGTCCGCCCTTCCATATCAAAACTTCTGCTGCGCTGCTCCTCCTCCAATATCCGATCACCGAAGCCTCCGATCAAATCTTGACCGTTTGTTGTATCCTCCGATCCAACAATTGACATTACTCCTGACCGTTTAAACTTGCGCACCTATTCTCCACCATCGATCTACACCAAACAGATCTGACGACAATCATTGATATTGGGTAGATAACAAGTGCAAGGATTAACCACCCAATAAAGTGGTTTCCTCTCTCCTCTCGCTACCACGCATCATTTGATGAGTGGAATCGGTGCTCGTCCTTCAATACCACTTACAGTTTTCAGGCCACCCAAAATTCACTTTCACTGTTACAAAACTACCGATGCGATATTCCTCCGTTTCCTCTGCAATTGGCTCCTAGCCATTGATATTCAAGATCCAACGGTCGTTGTTCATTATTTCTTCACTTCTCGATTCTTCGTTTACTTATGTTTTTACACTATTTCTTCAATTTCCCTTTGTGGTTCGGGTTTCTTCAAAGGT
>APFE031476003.1:0-19735 GCA_000404065.3 Pinus taeda | reverse complement strand
CAGTCGAATAGCACTTATCGCTCTTTCATCCATCTCGGCCCACTCATTATCTATGGTGTTGTAAGGCTGTTTGGATTTTCCCAACAACGCCTTTGCCACGCCATGTTGGACAAGAAAATCATGCATCTTCACCTTCCAGATCTCGAAATTATTCTTGCCATTAAACTTCTCAATTTCAAACCGGGTACTCTGAGTTTTTTCCATCTTATATCAACCAAAAAACCACAATAATCTCCAAAACCAACGTTTAAATACCAGCAATTAACAAAAACTGCCTATGCCTTGTAGCCTTCGTTTTTTAAAAAACAAACTTTTTTTTGTTGTGCAAAATTACAGTAAAAGAAAACTGCCTATCCATATTGGAAAGACAGTCAGTTATTTTCATTAATTTTCAGACAATAACTAGTCCAAGCATCGGAAATGTTTCCTTTAACAAGGATATTACCAAGATTCCATTAATTCATCTTCCAGACACTTCTATGAGAGTCTAAATGCCAGAGCAATGCCTTTATAAACAAATTGGCTAGAATTTCGTAAAATTATTATAATATCCTTTGGGAACGGAACAAAAAACTCGCTGCAAATTTTACTTACCATAATCGTTTGACATGCACTATCCTCACCCTATTCTGAGCTATTTCCTCATCCGACCCCGCGAGGAGCTCCAAGTGCTTCCGAAGACCTGGCAGGTCCCGCTCACAGGTCCATAAAACAAGCTGGGAAAATGTGCTGCCACGGGCTGAAATTTGAAGCTTCCGAGGGCATGGGATTCAATGATCAAATCATTCATTAAACACGCACCAGCAAGCACTAACACGCAGTGTATATGTATTTTCTCTCCACACACAGCACTCTTTTTTATTTTGTTTTGGTGACAAGTCGCGCCACATAACCCAGCAGTGACTTCCCTTCAATCTTCCACACGCAGGCTTTACTCAGCAGCACCACCAACCAAGCGCACGTTTTTCTCTGCTCCCTGTTTGCAGTTTGAACAATTTAAAAAATCTGGAATTCACAGTTAGCACTCCACGCAGGACTCCAGTAATACAGTTGCCCACCTTTACTCGCACCACTCCACCTCCAGCACGTGCTCCAGCGCAACAGCACACAGTTGAACAGCAGCGAATATACGGATATATGCACGCACCTCAATAGCAGTCAATGGTTGCTGTAAATCATGTAGGCGGACAGGAGTTCAACACAGCCAGCGCTCAACTATGCTCCACCTTCAGTCCGGTCCAGCTATGCCACGCCTCCAACTGCTCTGATACCACTTGTTGGAGATCAGATGCACAGCAAATTAAAATCAATACACAGCTATTAAAAACATGCATGGGAAACACAGGTATTAACGTGGTTCACCCAACCAATCTAGGCTACGTCCACCAAACATAGGCATCGGCAATCTTATTAATCAAACAGGAGATTA
Source organism: Pinus taeda (assembly GCA_000404065.3). NCBI lineage: Eukaryota > Viridiplantae > Streptophyta > Pinopsida > Pinales > Pinaceae > Pinus > Pinus taeda. The sequence goes on along the minus strand of APFE031476003.1, from coordinate 18,306 downwards.
CATAATTATCAACTCCTCACAAACTCTCACACACTCAAACAATCCGTATGAATACCTGTTTTATAGCAAGTAGAATCTAACTGCCTCATAAATCATCTCACATCAAATTTAGGATGCATTAACTCCCTCCCAACAAACTAGAGCTAATCTAGCAACAAATTCCTATTGTTGTCATCTACTGAGATTTTTGCCTATTTTATTAAAAACAGAAAATTTCAACAATAATATTAAAATATTAAATTAATTTTGACCTGGGTCCTTTAGGCAAAATTAGCCGTTAAATTAGCCATTGGAATCTCTGCTCAAGTCTATTTAACATGCTAGGCTGGATCTGTTTCTTCAACTTGTCTTGATGATGAACCACACTGGTTGGTTCAAAACACGTCGACAAATGTCTGTCTACTTGTGATTTACGCCGAAGCTACTCTTTCAACAAATACATCTACATCACCGAAACTCGATCATCAATCTCTAATATAACTAAAACTCAATCATCACTTTCTGGATCAACCAATCATAGAAACTTCTGACACAAATGAAGCAAACAATCATTGAGCCTGTGACACAACTGAATCAAATAATCACTCAAAACCCAATCAACCGATACATAATCAAAATTCAACCAATCAACTGGAATAGTCAGATCACTGTAACCAAAACACAGATATGAACCTAGAACATTGTATCAACAACCAGAACCAACTGCGACCTCAAAAATCATATGTCAGATTGTATATGCTACTTCAATGAAGCCAACCTACATGTATACGCTACTTTCTCTAGCCCAACCTGCATATACCTCTAAAGATACTGAATCATAAAACCTCTGAACCAAAATTTGTACCAATGAGTGACATTCTAAAGATCCACTGTCAAATTACAGAGTTCTAAATAGATAGTAGCAAAGATCACACTCCTTACTCAATCAATCAATCAACTAGACTCAATCTCCTAATACAATCAGTTTTACTTTCAGATCTAAAGAAGACATCGTTGACAAACAACAGTAAAACAGCGACACTAATCAGATAGATCAGTCATCTCTGAACAACAAGATTTTCTTCTACATACGCAACTTGGTAGTGTTGAACCAGCGTGTATAGGTGCCTTCACCAAGGCGAACCAACATATAGATCTGCAAATACTAACTTATAACTTCACAATTATTCCAAACATCATACATACTCAGATCATAACATTTAAAGGGTAAATCATTTGTTAGCACTTGGATCTAGCCTATCCATTATCAATTCACATAATGATAATTCATTTCAAGTCTTATGACCCTGATCCATCATTAGATCCCATCCATTCAAACACTCAGGTGCATACTTAGTTCAGATAAAGCAAAGCATCGGAAACCCATAACATGCATATTTTCTTTTGATCTAACCCTTCATGAGATATTCATTACTTGCACACTTAGCCCTTTGATATTCTCCTCCTTATATTGTTTTAGCCTTTCTCAATACCTCATACCAAAACAACACTTAGAACCTGTGGTATTCTTAGACAGGATCAAGTAACCTTTATTCTACTCAATATTGTGGGTTAATACCATGGTATGGACCCTTGGTATTCATTAATCTTAATTTTTCTTAATTTTCCATCCCATACACACTTATCCTCTTGTGAAAGTGCGTGTATACGTATACGCGACTTTTGTTCTGTGAACCCATTTGTATACACAATTTGAACTAGGTGAAACAACGTATACAACTTAATACAAATTAGAATATTCTTTTTCTTCAATTGTTTGATTCTGATATGTTGATGAAAATGAGATCTGGGTATAAGCCCAGAATCCCAATTTCATTAGATTCTCGAACCTGGCCCCATTTATAATCGCCACAATAATACAAGATGGGTGTCAAGTACTAAAATTCTGCCACAAACCATAATACAAACACACGGGAGTATCATATAAATTCTGCTCCAATCCACTTAATACGAATATCAAAATATGTATTATCGCCCTATAAATATCGGCGATCCACATCACATATCAGAGCATTCAAATGAAACCAAAGAAAATCACTCCGCCTTTGTAATGCAAAATTCTCTGAAAAGAAATCAATAGAACCGTATAATCTGTAGATGCTCCACCGAAAGTCCACCGAGAGGCATTAAAATTTCATGGTACAATGCTGTAACCAGGAAATGCAAACCCTCATCGGTTAAAATCCACATATCAGATGTCGAATGTTAAATTACCCATCGTTGTTTGCACGTTCATCTACCGGGTTATCTACAGTAAAATCAGAAACGTGAAACTTCTGCAAATCTATATTGGATTACCCTGTATTTGAAAATTCCACGGAGCTCGACTCTTAAAACATTGCTAGAGATCGCTCTTCTTTTCCAGTTCAAGCACGGTCTTGTTTTAATAAGAAAAAATTTTGCAAATCGAACCATATTATATAACATAACAATGACAAAGTGGAGATGGAAACCACATCAGGAAATTGCTAACACGCCAGTCCTCACTTGATCTTTCTATATAACAGTTAAACGTTAAATTAGGCCTTCATCGATCTTCTAAGAGATCGATGATCGATCCAGCACGCAACACGGGATTTACACATAAACGTACTCAACATACAATAGAATAGGCTTATATATATTATATCAAACAGATACATACTAAGGCCTTTCAGCCTTAGAAACAAGCTGAGGCTCGACTACATTTTTTCACTCACAATTTTCCTCCCAAAATAAGATACCTCACACCCTATCACACTATACATTTATAAGATACATTGGAAGGATCGATTAGATCTTCTCCTAGTTTTTTTACAATGAAAGCTCTCCAAAAGCATGCATGGTTTTTATCAATAGCAAGTCTCCTCAAAAAATATCAGCTATAAAGCTACTTTAATTCTGCTTTTCTGCTTTAAAACAGGCTTTCCTCTGTTCTGATCCTCTGGCCCACCTTTTCTTGCTTTGTTGCTGAGTGCTCCCGCATCATACTCCCAAGTTACAAAAATTTATGACCTCCTGGTCATATGCTTCTCCTGGTCTTTAGCAATTTTATCCACTGCATTCCTTCACTAGAACTCTGTGAGCTGCAACCAACCTCTGCAATAACAGCCTCCTCTATTACACGATACCTCACCAATCCCTCTGCACTTGGTCTTTTGGCATCCTCTAGGTTGTTGCAAATCTTCCTACCTTTCGCTGCCGCTACCTACACAAAATATAAAGACCATACTTATTCACACTTCATTAAGAACTGTACCTCCTTCCGCAGAATCTTTTGTTGCTCTGATACCAACTGATGAAAATGAGATCTGGGTATAAGCCCAGAATCCCAATTTCATTAGATTCTCAAACCTGGCCCCATTTATAATCGCCACAATCATACAATATGGGTGTCAAGTACTAAAATTCTTCCACAAACCATAATAAAACACACGGGAGTATTGTATAAATTCTACTCCAATCCACTTAATACGAATATCAAAATATGTATTATCGCCCTATAAATATCAGCGATCCACATCACGTATCAGAGCATTCAAATGAAACCAAAGAAAATCACTTCGCCTTTGTAATGCAAAATTCTCTGAAAAGAAATCAATAGAACCGTATAATCTGTAGATGCTCCACCGAAAGTCCACCGAGAGGCATTAAAATTTCACGGTACAATGTCGTAACCAGGAAATGAAAACCCTCATCGGTTAAAATCCACATATCAGATGTCGAATGTTAAATTCCCCATCGATGTTTGCATGTTCATCTACCGGGTTGTCTACAGTAAAATCAGAAACGTGAAACTTCTGCAAATCTCCATTGGACTACCCTGTATTTGAAAATTCCACGGAGTTCGACTCTTAAAACATTGCTAGAGATCTCTCTTCTTTTCCAGTTCAAGCACGATCTTGTTTTAATAAGAAAAACTTTTGCAAATCAAACCATATTCTATAACATAACAATGACAAAGCGGAGATGGAAACCACATCAGGCAATTTCTAACACGCCAGCCCTCACTTGATCTTTCTATATAACAGTTAAACGTTAAATTAGGCCTTCATCGATCTTTTAAGAGATCGATGATCGATCCAGCACGCAACACGGGATTTACACATAAACATACTCAACATACAATAGAACGGGCTTATATATATTATATAAAATAGATACTTACTAAGGCCTTTCAGCCTTAGAAACGAGCTCAGACTCGACTACATTTTTTCACTCACAATTTTCCTCCCAAAATAAGATACCTCACACCCTATCACACTATACATTTATAAGATACATTGGAAGGATCGATCAGATCTTCTCCTAGTTTTTTTACAATGAAAGCTCTCCAAAAGCGTGCATGGCTGTTATCAATAGCAAGTCTCCTCAAAACATATCAGCTTTAAAGCTACTTTAATTCTGCTTTTCTGCTTTAAAACAGGCTTTCCTCTGTTCTGATCCTCTGGTCCAATCCACTTAATATAAATGTAATGCAATAGGAGTGTAATAGATATCTGTTATGTGAGGTAATTTGTGAGTGGCAAGATGTAGCCGAGCGTGAGCTCGTTTTTAAGGCTGAAATGCCTTAATTTTGTAACCGTTTTGTGTAATATATAAACCTGGGTGTAGTGTATGTTGTGTACGCTTGTGTGTGTTTTGAAATTGAACGTTGTGAACTGGTTGATCGACCATCGATCATTTCAGGGTCGATGGCGATCTATATATTGTTTACTTGTTATATGTTATTGTTCTGTTGATGGCGGAATTTATTAACTGCGTGATAAAGATGTCACCTTCGTAATCAGTCCAAGAAAATTGGAGGAAATTCTGTGTAGGTGCTCTGCGTATAGTGCGCAGGCAGTGCGTTTGAGCTGTTGTATGGTTGCATGTATCGATTTGTAGTGGATGCCAAGAGAAGTATGTAGATCGAGATGCTATTTTAGAAACCAAGAACGTGAACTATGATCTGATACGTTGGAGTTTTGGTTGTTGATTGGACATATGTATTGGCTGAAGAGATTGGGGAAGATAGAATATTATTCAGGGAGCAAGTCACGAATGTGTAGATAGACCCATTTTTAGGATGGCTACACGGAGAATATATGATCAAACATGGCATGAATAATTGGTTGGCTTTATTTGGGAATATAAATTAGGAATTTGTGCATTGATTAATCTAATGTGTATATTGTTGTGCGCAACCCATATACTACTCCAATCCACTTAATACGAATATCAAAATATGTATTATCGCCCTATAAATATCGGCTATCCACATCATGTATCAAAGAATTCAAATGAAACCAAAGAAAATCACTCAACCTTTGTAATGCAAAATTCTCTAAAAAGAAATCAATAGAACCGTATAATCTGTAGATGCTCCACCGAAACTCCACCGAGAGGCATTAAAATTTCACGGTACAATGCTGTAACCAGGAAATGCAAACCCTCATCGATTAAAATCCACATATCAGATGTCGAATGTTAAATTCCGCATCATTGTTTGCATGTTCATCTACCAGGTTGTCTACAGTAAAATCAGAAACGTGAAACTTCTGCAAATCTCCATTGTATTATCCTGTATTTGAAAATTCCACGGAGCTCGACTCTTAAAACATTGCTAGAGATCGCTCTTCTTTTCCAGTTCAAGCACGGTCTTGTTTTAATAAGAAAAAATTTTGCAAATCGAACCATATTCTATAACATAACAATGACAAAGCGGAGATGGAAACCACATCAGGCAATTGCTAACACGTCAGTCCTCACTTGATCTTTCTATATAACAATTAAATGTCAAATTAGGCCTTCATCAATCTTTTAAGAGATCGATGATCGATCTAGCACGCAACACGGGATTTACACATAAACGTACTCAACATACAATAGAACAGGCTTATATATATTATATAAAACAGATACATACTAAGGCCTTTTAGCCTTAGCAACGAGCTCATGCTCGACTACATTTTTTCACTCACAATTTTCCTCCCAAAATAAGATACCTCACACCCTATCGCACTATACATTTATAAGATACATTGGAAGGATCGATCATATCTTCTCCTAGTTTTTTTACAATGAAAGCTCTCCAAAAGTGTGCATGGCTGTTATCAATAGAAAGTCTCCTCAAAACATATCAGCTTTAAAGCTACTTTAATTCTGCTTTTCTGCTTTAAAACAGGCTTTCCTTTGTCCTGATCCTCTGGTCCACCTTTGCTTGCTTTGTTACTGAGTTCTCCCGCATCATATGTAGTCCTTTGTTCCATCATCTTGTTCTTTTGTGCTATTACTCTGTTACCACTGAATAGACCTATTATAATGTGATTTTCCACCATACATCACTTTTGAATTGATTCCTTTGAACTTCCCTGCATTTTGTCACATCTGTAAACACAAATTCCATGAATTCTATCACCATTTTTTATACTTCTATCAATTATTCCATTCATCAAAGAAAAACTCTTATCAAGGACAACACATCCTAACAATCTCACTGTATCAAAACTTTGACCATTATTTTGTCCTTCATTATGTCATCTCTAACCTGTAGATTCATCTAGTTACCATATACTTGTTCTGCTACAAGTGAGTTGCCATCAAGGACAACATATGCATCATAATGCCAACACAAGATGGCTGGGACCATATAAGGTCACCAAAGTTTATGACAATGGTATGGTGAGACTTCCTATGATTGATGATTGTAGTATCTCTTCCCTTTCCAATGGAAACTGACTCCGCCTATATCACCAATGACTCACTCGAGAGTCTTTTCTTCATGAGGTAAGTAATGATTCCAACCTACAGGTTATAGCTTATTGAGGAGGTAAACTGCAACTACAACCAACTAAAGTTTTTTGAAATTTCTTTCATTCTGTATATAATGTACATACTTTTTGTGAAAGTGTTTAATTGAGTTATGTCTTTTAAATAAAAATAAAAAAAGGGAGGGTTTTTGTTTTCTTAGTCACAACTACTGTTCCCTGAGTTACAACTATTGTTTCCTTAGTCATAGTTGTTGTTCCCTTAGTCATAGTTATTATTCCCTTAGTCATAGTTATTCTTCCCTTCGTCACATTTTTTGTTCCCTTAATTAGTGTTGTTGTTCCCTTAGTCACAGCTGTTGTTCCCTTGGTTACAATTACTATTCCCTTAGTCATAGTTGTTGTGCCCTTGGTCGTGGTTGATGTTCCCTTAGTCACAGTTGTTGTTCCCTTGGTCGTGGTTGTTGTTCCCTTAGTCACAGTTGTTGTTCCCTTGGTCGTGGTTGTTATTTGGTTGGCCGTAATTGTTGTTCCCTTAGTCATAGTTGTTGTTCCCTTACCCAAGATTGTTGCTTTCTAGCCATAGTCTTCTTTTTTTTTTGAAATAGTTATTCTTTTAGTCTGATTTTGAAGCTCTTCTTTGATCTCATGGTGAGATAATCAGTTCACCCAAATAATTGCCATAATAGAATGCTTTATAAGAATTTTTTAATAGATTTTTGAGCCCCTAAAAACTTTAACAACCCTGATATTGTAAATACATAAAGATATTCATAATGTATTTCTTCAATCACCACTAGAGTATTTTTTCTTTCCTTTTGGTTTCTTATAATTCTTCGATCTCCTTGAAAAACAAATTTTCGAAGAAAATTGGCAAATCTAAAAAGGTAATTATTACAATACTTTTGACACCATCCCTAACTCTTAAGAAGTTGATGATCCACCCCATTCACTAATATTTTTATCATAACAAAACAAGAACAAAAAAACAATAATAAATAAATATAGGAGAAGAGAACTAGACAAAGGATAGGAGGTCTCATCATGAGCCGGCCTACCATGATCATAGGATTTAATGAGGTGACATTAACACTCTAGTAACCAAGCCAGGGTAATGGCCTTTGATCCTTACGTTGAAGGACAAGAGGTCTCATCACGAATACTCTTGTTCGTCTCATTAACTCTGGTGAATGGAATTGTTATCGATTGATCACCACGTCAAAACGACAGCCTTTTGTTAATAATCGATAAATAAAGTTATGAATCTTTTCTAGTAGAATGGGATACTAGCTTATCAATGGTTTAAAAGGAAACCCTTTCACGGCTATGGATGCCTGCTGGAAGCAAAGGCCATGCCTATGGTATTGAAGTAAATTTGAAAGTACCATCTAAAATTATCCATTTTGGTCTCCCTTAGCAATAATAAAGGAAATTCATTGGATTATTATGGAAACCTATTAAATTTTTCCTTGGAAAGTGGTAATGATGAGTATGCATGAATCACTAATTTTAACTTTACATATTAGGAATGTAATTTTTTTAAAAGAGCTACTAAGTCTATTCTAAATTTCTTTTCTTTTTCTCTAAGGGTGATCTTTCGAAAAAATATCTCGTATCCATTATCGAAATTCAAAATATCTCAACATGATTTTACTCTGCTTTAATGCTTTGGGTTTCGTAAATATTATTCTTGTCTGCATTATTTGTAATTAATGCATTCAATAATTAAGTCACACGCCTCCCCTATTAATTTATTTTTTTATGATTTCTCCATTATATCTAATTAATACACTCTTATATTATTGGTCATGTCAACTATTTTAACAAATGAATTGCATGATGGAAGGTCGTAGGTGACCTTTAATTTCATCATGGGGGTGAGGGTGAAAGGCTAAACATATAATTGGACGCTTAAAAAAATTGTAGCATCATTGCATGTTATGGTTGTTTGAATTTTCTACTATGTGCAGCGCTTTTGTCCCTGTATCTGCTAGAATATGTTGTTTCTAGCTCCAAGTTTCTCCCTTTGGAATAGTTGAAATGGGTGGCCATTCAGTGCATAGTGAACCTTCGCAGTTACGAATATTTGAGCAAGCATGCAGTATTCTAGACCAAGTAAGGTGGTTAGAATATTTCCTGCGACTGCAAGACTTTGATAACGAAGACGCCTTGGAATTTACAAGGAATTTGAGCAAAGGAATAACAATGGTAAAGGAAGACAAATATAGGTAAATGAATAAGTTTTAGCATAAGTGACAAGCCTTTCCATGGAAAGTGAGAATTGCTTTGAAATTCATACTCCACTTCAGAGCGCAGCGTCCCTGTTTGTTAATTCTGGAGAGGAACTAATCAAAAAAGGAAAAGGGTGCAATCATGCCTCATTGCCAGAACTTTGGAAGGAGTTAGCAGGTGTCGTCCAAAGACACATTACGTGCGATGTTCGATACGACATGGTAAGTGTAGAATTTCCTGCAAGTTCTCTACAAATCTACCTCTAAGATCATGTAGAAAATCTGACTATAGATTAACTCGATAATACAATATACCAAAGAAAAATATTATAATCTACTTCTACTATCAATTTGCTTTGCGGAAGCTTAAATATCTAGCTGAAGTAGAGCTGAACATATATAACCATAAGAAGAAGAATCAATGCACATAAAACACAAAAATACTCAGGGGAAAGCCTCAGCTAGAAACCCCACTATATATATTATCATACAAGGTAGAAATATATCATAATAATACAAAGCCCTAGCTCTCATAGTGAATCAGCTCTCAATACCAATCCTCCTAGACACTCACAGGCAAACAAGGCTTCACATAAAACCTTCTCCTCTGCCCTCCAAGCCTCCTATTTCCTTGCGTTGTTTCTCCTAGTTTATCGTAATGTTACCAAGTGTAACATTGATCACCCACATTGATCTGAAACCCTGTAAAACTACGCAATCATCAAGGAACCTTATTCCTTCTGCATGGATGAGTTTCCTTTATATGAAAATTCCTCCAACTGATAGTATAATGTCCCTGTTACACTGAAATTTGTCACCATGACTATCTGCAGTTAATATGGCTCCATCAATAGTCATATTGTCCTCCTTGTCAAGCCTCATACCTCTACTCTTCATGTCAAACTTCAAAAAGAGAGAAAGTCACTTAAAAACATGTTTATCTCTGGGTACGCAGGTTCTCTCTACCTTGCCTGCGTGTACGCACTCCAAACACACTTTACCTGCGTACTTGTACGCTCTGTAAGCCAAAGGATGGGTGCGTACCCCTGTAAAGGTCAAAAGGCGCGAGTTTCATCTTTAAAAAGTTACTTGTGGTCACTTCTAGAGCCTTCTAGAAAAGTGTTTGACGTGTATTGAGCGCCTCCAGATGGTTCATGCATCCCTATGATAGAGGAGCTTATCCCATCAAGAGAGGAGCTACCCCATCCAAAAGAGGGAGTATCCCATTGATGTTGGAGCTGAATAACCTCCTCTAGAATACTATAAATACAGGCATTGGGCCAGAGGAGGGGAAGTTGAAAGCTGAACATTCTAAAAGGGTAAATGCTGCTGGAATTAGGACTTCCATTGTTGACTTGTGAGGAGAGATCACTATCCTTCCTTGTTGCCATATTGGGAGTGGGTGAGCTTGTCAAAGTAGAGGAAATCTCTTGTTGGACCCTGGGAGGAGCTTGCACAACACCAAGGCTCAGGTTGTAATGGTTCCTTTTTTGTTTCCTTAATACAAATAAGTCCATTCTTCTCAATGATTTGTTGTTAATGAATTATTTCATGTACTCCTTGGTCTATGTGATGAATATGCTTTGTTTTATGATGAATATTCAGGTGTTATGTAATCGTTTGCTTTGTTAGTGTATGCAGGTCTTAAAGTGAAGGAGGAGCTCATCTGGATCAGCAAGGCTGGACTGCTACAACAAGCGTTGGACCTAAGGTAAGATCGAAAACACTTGATTCTCATAGAATAACGTGTATTTAGAGAAGGATTGCTCTTGTTTGGTTTGTTTGTCACTAGAGAGTCTTAGACTCCTAGGGAGGTTAGGTTTGTCCGCAAACATAACTCTTTCCGCATGACAGTCACTATGAACCTGCGTATATATATTTTCTCTTCATTCTTATAGACTGATCATCAATTCCTTGCTGCTGACCTCTTGCACTATGATTTGTCATCTGTGTGATTTTCCATCAAGGACAACACTTGTCTCATAATGCCAACAATCTCCCCCTTTGGACTTGATGGCAAAGATAACTTGTCACTCTTAGAGCTAACATCAGATTCCTTTGAGCTGCCCTGCATCTCATGCATTCAGTCACATCTGATATCTGTTCTGAAGATTCATCTAGTTATGACTAAGAGAGATGTTCTTCTATGAGTGGGTTGCCATTAAGTACAACACATGCATCATAATGCTAACACAAACTATTTTCAAAGGGTTGGTTGGCTTGTAACTTCCAGCAGACTGTGGGAAAGAAACTTTGTTTCTGCATTGTATATTTTTACAGAGGATTAATGAAAGGCAGCGGCTCTGTTTCATGAGATTCTTGTGGTTGTGAGTGTAGCAAATGTATCTCTTATGTTTCATATGTACCTTGTTATGTTTCATATTTCATTTCATATTCATTTCCAGTGAAATTTTCTAAGTTAGATAAGGTAGAATTCAATTTTATTGCTCTGCCTGTGGGAAAATTTCATGTTCAGTGTTCTTTCTTCTATTGAAAAGGATTCATGTTGTCCATGCCCTTTTTACTCTCTTAAGCAATCTCTCCATTCCGCGTTGTTTCAAACTAAATTGCTGGACTCTCCGCCTATCTTGCCTCATGAAGTAATATGTGCCTTTGTATTAAATTCTCTATTCATTGAGGTCCATTGGTCCCATACGATCCCAGAAACTCAGTCATTCATAAAAAATTGTTTCTTGTATTCATATTTACTTACTAGCCTAAGATCAATATTTCATTGTAAGTCATCCCAGACCATTTTGTTTACTTATTCACTGAGCGTGACACGGAGAGATCCCTCTCCTGTTCTAGTAGGGCTAGCTACCAGTCTGAGCGTGGTTTGTGGTTACCCTGAATTTTTCCTTCTTTCAGCCTAAGGTAGATTTAGGTGCTAACAAGCCGTCTAAAGAGATACCATATTAATTGCCATGATTTTTAAATAGAGGGAAGAAGTGATATACCTTTTTATGATTTACCTGACATGATGTGGAAAGAAAGCACTGGTGATGAGGATCAGTGATATAATTAATTCCAATGACGATGTGCCAGTTGTATGAATTGCTCCAGTGGCATAGCGCTGATGAATAATTTCTCTTTTCTATATTGCGGTTGATGATTTCGCTGATGTCACTCCTTATAGGTAGATAGTTGTTACACATGTAACAACAGACCCAATTTCCACGCTCTTTCTACAATCATTTCTTATTTACATGATTCTTTAAAATACTTACAAAAATAATTTTTGAACATATTCTAATAGAACATGTAACAACATAAAACAGAATATGCATCAGTTACATAATGTTGTTATAGAGGAAAAAGAAATGTGCAACAACTGCCACATAGTGGTTTTCAGCTGTCACAATTGGGCTTTCTGTGCCCCAAAAAAGTTTTGCACAAACAGATTTTTATTTATATGTTTTTATTGCTTTTTGTTTATTGCTGGGTGTAATAGCTGCCAATAGAAGCTGGTTTTTGGTTGTTACACTTATTAGAGAATTACGAAATTGGAATCATAGGGGAATTATCCCCTAACTTCGTAATATGAAGTTTAGAATCCTTGATAATGTTGATGAATGATTCCTTTGAAGTGGGTTTGTGATATAGCCAAAGACGGTGCCCATTAGCAAGCAATGGTGTCCTAGCACTGCCAATGGTTACTAAATTTACAGTCCCATTGTCGAAGACTGTGTCAACTTCATAAGGACCTAGCCACTTGGTGCAGAGCTTCCCTTTAAAATCCGTAAATCTTGAACCATATAATATAGCCCAATCTCTTTTTTGAAATTTCTTCCTTTTGCTGAATGGAAGCTAACCATTTCTCATCTAGTTCATTAAGTTGATTCAACTGTTGTTTCTGTGTTGTTCCTAGATCCAAATTCATTTGTAGCGCTGTTATTAATGTCTTAATTTCAAATTCTATAGGAAATAGAGGATTTTTACCATACACTAATTCATATGGTGAGAACCTGTAGTATTCCTCCGTGTAGTCCGGTATGCCCACAACTTTTCTGGAAGTTTACCAACCCAATTTCTTTGATGGCTAGCTATGAACTTGGTAAGAATTCCCTCAATAACATTGTTGGTTCTTTCCACTTGCCCATTTGCTTGTGGATGATAAGGTGAAGTGATTCTATGACAAATTTTGTATTTTTTAGTCAGGTTCTGAATCAAATGAGATGTAAAATGGGGTCCTCCATTTGTCACTATTTCTCTGCATACTCCAAAGCAGACAAAATATCTTCAAACAAAAGGTCTGAAACAACCTACATTGTAGCTCTGATTAATGCTTTCGCCTCAACCCATTTTGTGACATAGTCCATGCAGTCTAGAATGTAGAATTTCTACTGATATGACAGGTTAATTGGTCCTATGAAATGTAGGGCCCATTTCTCAAATGGTTCTAAAAATATTTGAGGTTGCAACAACATCTCATTTGATTGGAGTGGTGGACCCATTCTCTGGCAGCTGTCACATCCCTTCACAAATTTCTTAGCATTCTAGAATATTGTGGGCCAATAGTATCATGTTGAGAGCACCTTGTATCATGTTCTCTTATCGGCAAAGTTTCCTCTGCAAGGTTCTTGATGACAGACTCAAAGGATATCAATAATTTCATCCTCCCTTACACATTTCCTGATATAATGGTCTAGTCAAGTGTGATAGAGATTTCCTTCTATCCATGAGTATCTAACACTTTGCTGAACAATCCTTTTATTTTTCCTGTAGGATAGGTGTTGGGGGATTTTTCCTGCAGCAAGATAATTAGCTATGTCTGCATACCATGGTGAGTGAACTGAAATAGAAAAAAGATATTCATCCAGAAAAGAATATTCAATAGGCATGATTTCACTACCAACATTCAACATAGAAAGAAAATCAACTACCACATTATCTTTCCCAAGTTTATCTAGGATAGTTATATCAAATTCCTGTAACAGCAATAACCATCGTGTAATCCTACCATTGGCGACTAGTTTTTTCATCAAAAAATGAATGGTAGAGTGGTCAGTGTGTAAAAAAACTTGATATTCTATGATGTAGTGCCGAAATTTATTGATGGCATGCACTACTGCAAGGAATTCCTTCTCGGTCACTGTGTAATTGAGTTTAGTTGGAGTCAAGTTTTTACTTATATAATAAATGGCATATGGTTTCTTGTCCTCCAGCTAGCCCAAAATAGCTCCCACAACAGTGTCATATGCGTCCGTAGCTATATGGAATGACAAATTCTAGTTCGAGCCCCGCAAAATAGGAGCTACTGATACGAAGTCTTTTAATTTAGCAAAGGCCTGCTCACATTTTCCTATCCATACAAACTTTGCATCTTTCATAAGTAAAGAAAATAAACGAGATGCAATCTTTGAATTTTTTTCTATAAACCTCCTATAGTACCCTACATGACCCAAGAAATTACGTACCTCTTTCTGTGTCTTGGGGTTTGGGATTTTCAATATTATCTCTATCTTAGTAGGGTCTGCTTTAATCCCGTCAGTTGAAATAAGATGTCCCAACATGATCCTTTCATCCATAATCATGTGACACTTCTCTATACTCGAAGCGACATTAGTCTGTTCACATCGTAATAATACTTTTTCCAAACTAACTAATGTTGTTTCAAAGGCATCCATGTTGGGTGTGAAGTCATCCATGAAAATTTCTGGACATTCATTCAACAGATCAAAGAAAATTCCCAGTATTGCCATTTGGAAAGTTGCTGGTGTGTTATAGAGTCCAAAAGGAAGAACCCTTTATGCAAAAGTTCCCCAAGGGCAGGTAAATGTTGTTTTATCTTGGTCAGCTAGGGCAATATATATTTGGTTGTACCCACTAAACTTGTCTAGGAATAAGAAAAGTTTATTTCCAGACAAGGTATCAAGGACCTACTCTATAAATGGCAAGGGGAAATGGTCCTTTTGAGTGGCTTTGTTAAGTTCTCTATAATCCACACAGGCCCTCCAATTGCCATTCTTTTTGTGGACAATGACAAGTAGACATACCCATTGACTGTCAAAAATGGGATAAATGAAGTTGGAATCCAAGATCTTCTGCAATTCTTCTTTTACTACCTCCTTCAATGCAGGTTTCATGTGTTGCTACAATTGTCTCACTGGATTGCAACCATCCTTCAAGTAGATGCACTGAGTGCATAGGCTAGGATCGATGCCCTGGATATCTGTATAATCCGATGCAATCACCTTTTCATATTCCTGTAACAACAATCTATTCTACTCAACATCCAAGTTTGGATTGCCACTAAGATATGTGCCTAGCTCTATTTCAATAGGACTGTTGTTAATACTTGGAGCAGTCTTCATCTATGATGAGCCTCTAAATTAGACATAATTAAGGCCCATACCTCTAAATTAACGCTTCCTTTTCATAGGGTTTGGATGTTCGACCAGGTTTGGCTGCTAGACTAGAGAATCTAAGGCCTATGACCATCGTTCAACACATTAAGCCTCTCTTTTTGCATTAGATAATTTATTTTTAACTTTAATATATTCATTAGGAAGGTTTATGAATAATTGGATATTTCTACCTAATATTATTTATTTTTGTGGAATATTATGAGAATATTGGGCAAATTATGAAGATTTGGAGGAGGAGATAACTTAGGGACTTCCCCCCTACGACAGGAGGATCAATGATAAATAATAAATCAACAATATATCATGGAATTATGGCATAGATTGTGGAACTCCAACAATTGAGAAAATCTAGGAATGTGGTCCCTTCCATTTAATGTGGATTCCTAGTATTGTAGAAATTTTGAATAATTTAACACATATTCAACAGCGATTATCCTAATCATGTACTATTGCGGAAAACATACACAATACATAAGCTCCTCTACGTTGATCATCAATATAGCAGCATCAATAACAATAAAACATCAAGAGCATTCACACATTAACACAGTATGTATCCCGGGGAAAGCATCTCGCTAAAAACCCCAACTATCTGTATATTAATGATTGAGTCATGTAACATTACAAAGTACAATGCTTATCACAAGCAATCCAGTACCAGCTCCACCTGTTACACACAATACAGCTCAGATCTGAATCAATCACTGGCTCAAATCTCTTCCGCTGCTTGCCTGCCTCCGCTGCTCAATACCTGCATGAGAATTGATGATAATACCAAGGCAGCCACGTCTTTCCTTGGCTAAATCACGTATTTCCAAGCTACAATACGTGCAAACTCATTGGCATACTCAATCCCCTGATTTGTGCAAGATCTGGTGCACAACTATAGTCACAACTGATAGCAATCTGATTCTCTAACACCTGTCCCTGCTGAACTGAACAAGCACTGACATGCAACTGAGTTAACTGATGTATTCATTAGTTGTATTATGAGTTAATAACTTGTGAATTAATTAATAACTAATTCACCCAACTCATCTCTAGTCTATTTGCCAGTTAGACTAAATACAAACAGTTTAACAAAGCTAAACTGAACACAACTCCATCAACTGCACCTCCAGTCCACTAAACTCAACTCACTTGAGTTCTAACTGAAGTCCTGCATGCAAATATTAGTCATCCCATAGAAGAACCACGTATTTCCTTCATGCAATTGCATGTGCCACATCCGTAGCTCGAATTGAAGTGCTCCAAGAGAATAAGATTAAGTTTATAGTCCAAATATTATTGTGAGATAATAATATTTGACTTTTTCTATTTTTAGCCTGGCAGTCTAAAAATAGACTCCGCCCATATGTCTAAAAATAGAAGTCCATCTATTTTTACCAACATGACCAATCATCCACAAATAGCATCCTGCAACTCATAGACCATGATCAATATGTCTAAAAATAGACATAGTCTAAAAATAGACTTGCACAAAAAATAGCCTGCGGGCCCACTTAGTGAAGGCGACTCTTTCCACTAAGCTCCATCATCTTGTTGCAATCTCAACAAGCATTTCTTGTTGCACACTTTTCAACACTCCCTCTCAACAAGAAAGGCTTCCTCTCAAACCTGATCTTGTAACTCTAGAATGTTCTGCATGCAACACATCTGGCTGGTCCACTTGCTCTATCATCAAAGTATCTGACTGCTATTGCCTCTGTCGACTGAAAACTCTGCATCTCTGTGCTCTTCAGTAGCTGACTTCTCTAGCCTCTGTCACCGTGATCTCTGACTGCATCCGTGCTGCTGCTGGTTCTATCTCCCGGCATTGCATCCGCACTGCACCTCCCAACTGAACTCCCTGTTGGGCTAGAAACATACTCTGATGCTGAAGCTCTACCTGCTGCTGACAAGTGCTCCCTCTCTAACATCTGCGCTACTGCAACATCTTCATGCATCTCGCACCATTGCACACCTCTATGTGCCACCTAACACTGTGCAAAACACTGTGCCTCTCGCATTGCTGCAGCCTGCTAGCTATGCGCTGTCCTGGTATTCCCCACACTGTCACTCTCTCTACCGCTCCATCCGTATCTATCTCTACCCAATCAGTCAGTTCCTGCTACTCCACATCGGGGCTCCCGTAGCAAGGTCTCATCCAAGAGGTTGGGTACCTCAAGGATCCTGCCCCTCCTCCTTGGGACTATCAATCTATATCGCCCCACCTCCTACCTGGAGGTATGGCTGCATGTGATCCCTCAGCCCACCTGGCTCGAAGTTTCCCCCTATTGGAGGTCTCTGCATGAGTAGATGTCTCTACTCGATCTCCTCTCAGCTTCCCTTGTTGTGGCTGCTCCACAACCTCCTGAAGCTGCTGCACCAATCGTGGCTCCTCCACAATTGTCTGAGACTTCTTCTGGCTCTGCATGTTGAGAGGTAATATACCCTCCCTCTCAACCACCAAGTCTCCATCAGTTGCCTTGCTGCTCAAGGCTTTGCATGCATCTTGAACCTTAAGAGCATACAGGTTCTTGACCCGTGAACCAATCTGCTTCACCTGTCTAGTGATGATGTGTCTAAGGAAAACCTTTCCGTCTCTGAAGACTACATCATAGCCTCTGTTTTCCAGCATCGCGATTGACACCAAGTTTCTCTTCAGTCCTGGTACATACTTGACATCGGTCAAGGTAAGGTGAGCTCCATGCTCCCTCTGAAAAATAACCGTGCCTACACCTGAGACACTATACTTCTCATCATTACCCACCCCTATGAGTATCTGGAGATCTTTCTCCTCCAAAGTACTGAACAAACTTTTGTCACCGGTCATGTGGAAAGAAGCTCCACTGTCAAGAAACCAACCACTTCCCATCATGGATGAAACCATGCATGCGAAGAGTGTGAAATCCAACTCAACTGTGAAGCAAGTGCCTCACCTTCAGATCCTTCCCCGGATCCCTTCTTGGATTTCCTCCGTGGACAATTTGCAGCATA
>APFE031475986.1:0-31899 GCA_000404065.3 Pinus taeda | reverse complement strand
CAACGGATCTGTTGTTTTTGTGCAACCCACAATCCCCTGTCCTCCTGAATGCAACAGATGCGCCTTCACTCTTGGGTAGGAGCCCTTGAACTCCTTGTTGCAAAGAGTGCATCGCCATTCCCATGAGCCACCACCTCCACATTTTTGAAGCTTCGTCACATGCCTCCAAAGAGGATAATATTCAGCCCTTGGGTTGGTCCTAGGGTTTGAAGTTGCAGCTACACTTTGGCTGGAAGCCATTGCTGCAAAAATAAATTAAAAAAACAAATCTGTAAATAATAAACCCTAGAAAAACGTTTTTCATATTTTTGGCTGTATAAACCCTAGATAAATTAAAGAAATAGTAAGAAAAAACTAAGAAATGAATGTGGCTTACCGGAATTAATTATCTGTGGCTGAATCTACCCTAAAATGCCAAAAAAGAGCAGAAATATGGCTGTAGCTAAGCCAAATCTGCTGCAAAAATAAATTTAAAAACAAATCTATAAATAAAAAACGTTTTTCAGCAATTTAGCTGCATAAACCCTAGAAAAATTGAAGAAATAGCAAGAAAAAAATTACAAAATGAATGTGGCTTACCCAAAATAATTTTTTGTGGTTGAAACTACCCGGAAATGCTAGAAAAAAGAAGAGAAATATGGCTGTAGCTGAGGCAAATCTGCTGCTACAGAAATCTCTTGCTGAAGTCTCCTTCTCTTGCTGCTGAAATCTCTTTCTCCCACTGCTGAAATCTCCCTTGCTCAATGCTCAAAACACCAGCTACTCTCCCTTGCTCAATGCTCAAAACAACTGCCAATCTCCCTTGCTCAATGCTCAAAACAACTGCCAATCTCCAAGAGAAACTCCTTGCTGAATAGTGTGATGAGAAAATGAGAGGCACTGCTATTATATAGCTTTCGAAATGGATTCTAGATGTCATTAGAAACCCTAAACCCAATTAGAAACTAATCAGAAACTAATCAGCAAAAAAAAAATTAAAAAACACAACTTAAAAAATCGGAAACGAGGCCCGTACGGCTTGGAAACTCGTTTCCGTACATACGAGCGCGTTTCCGTTTCGGGAAACGCGCCCGTACGTACGGAAACGAGTTTCCAAGCTGTACGGTAAGGGGAAACTCGTTTCCGTTTCGTTTCCCCTGGGAAACGACCCCTAGGGGCACGTTTCCTGCAACTTAGATTATTAATAATGTCACCATAACTTAGCTAATTACAAATATTAAATATATCAATAGTAGGATTTCATCCAATACCCATTTCTATTGAATGTTCATTTGACCATCCCGTCAGCAAATGTCTATATTATCATCAACATTGTAATACAATTATCATTACAAACAATGTAATAGAATCATCAACCATTCATCCAATCAATATCATAACTATCTTCATATAATTGCGTATATGTCTCCTATAGATCCCACATAGATAGATTTGACTCAAGAAACAACAAGCAAATCTACTTGGAGAAACATGGTATGGTGTAGCAATAATAATCAATAGAAATGATGTAATCATTCTCCTCCCTTCCTTGTCCTTAGCATATTTAGTGATTTCCTTAGAACTTAATGCTTGGAGATTTCCTTAGGACTTAATGCTTGGAGATTGATCATTTATTTAAGTATTAGTTGGTCAACACTCTCTGTCATGGAATATTTTGGCATTTCATTAAAATTGCTTTACCAGTCCCTCTTTCGCCTTGGCCCTGTCATTTGTCTCGGTTTTGACCCTAGCCATCTCTTTTGTCTCTCTAGTGCAACTGTCCTTTGCACTAGGATCATTTCCCATGGCTTTCCCAAGAACACTGTGAGGTGAGATCCTAAGTTTGAGTGCTTCTTCTAATTGGCCTTGACCAAATATTAAGGATTTGGAATATTGATCAAGTGTTCTTGTTGGTAGGAAAGGAGGTCACCCACCTAGCCAGAGGGGGTGTAGGCCAGTAGAAGGAGGAGGTTAGCCTATTAATTCTGAGCCTCACAATTGCAAGAGTTATTGGAAAGAGGAGGTCAATTTTTCCAAATATATACCTCCTTCCTTGCAAGAAAAAATGCCATAAGATTACCTTTAATTATAATCACAAGGAAGCAATTTCTAAGTGCAAAAGAAATGGAAAAAACAAGTTAACGACTCAGAAGGAAGAGTATCCATGGTGAAGGGAGCAATCCAATAAACTTCTCAATGGTACGTCCTGGCTACAGCAAGGGAAGAAGGAACCTATTCAGAAATATTCTAGATGCCCAGTGGTGCAAGCAAGACTTAGTCACTAGCTACTTGAAAGACCAACGGTAACAACAATAAACCTTTGGGAATCATGTTTCAATTGAGGAAAAGAACCTACTTCTCTAGTTACATGCGCAACACCAACTTAGGAAAGAAGTTTCCCTATCTTGAATCTTGCAACATCCTACACTTGAGGCTAACAAAGGGGTGGCACATATCCTATGGAGGCTACAAACGTTTTCTATAGGGAATATGACTATGGAGAAGCAACAGTAGATTGATCTGCATTCCAAGGGATTTGGGGATATTTTAAACCTTGCAAATAAGACTTTTAGTTTGGAAAATATTCATAATTTGTTAGCAGTTGAAAACTCTCTTTTAAGTTATTTTCTTTTTTAATGCAATTTTTTGTACTTTTTAAGATTCTGATTTTCTTTTATTTTTATGTTTCTTAGTGAATCCTGCACAGGTTTGGGACCCACAAACCTCGTATTGCTTTCTTTTTCTAAAAACAATGTTATTTTAAAGGTGTTTTGTAACAGTTTCGATACCAAAAAGAGAAAAAGGTGGTGGAGGGAACGTAAGTTCCAAAAACATAGTTGTAAATGCAAAAACTATAGGGCCATGAGTACAAGCGAAGTCACCTCCCCTACATAGCCAACGTATCATCACTTGACATGAAAGAAAATTTTCATTTCAAAATCTAAAGGGATGTCTATGTTCACTCTGAGTATTCCCCTTACAAAGCAAGGGGACATATCCCATATCCTATGTGTTGGACACCAATATGTGAGGGCATGTGTCTTGTTCACAAGACATGTGCCAAACATGTGTTGGACATGTGCCCTCATCGTGTCCCTTGTAAAAGAGGCCCACATCCCATTAAAACATGTTTTCCCTTTCATTTGAGCTCATTTAACTCAACAAGTTGGAGGTATGAGACATTTTGGAGTGCAGCTAAGGGTTATTTTGCCATATTATAAGGGATTCCAAGTGTTGGGCAAGTGTATTTGCCCGTCGATCTTCAAGTTTATTCCTGCAGGAGTCTGTTGTCACCCCCATTTCACAGAAATAATGGCTCAATCATCAAGGGAAGCTGGAAAAGGTCAAAGGAAATGGAGGAATACCCCTAGTGATGTTGACCGCCCACGATTTTCTTTAAGAGACTGCTAGTGCTCCATCTTCTGGAAGTGGGGCAACAACAACAAATCGAAGTACTGAAAAACACATTGTTTTAACAAAACAACAAGCTCAAGAGAAAAAAGTTGTATTATTGAATTTGTATCATCATGATATAAAAGTGTAGATGTTTTCATCTTTAAATTCTAAAAGAAAATGAATCTTTGCTTATATTTCATTTTGTATGTGTAATTCACTAATCTATTATATTTTTAATATATAATAATATATATGTAATGGTTCAAATTGAAATTTACAGCAAATAATAGATATATGAACTAAACTACATCAAATAAAATTTACCATACATGCACTAGTCAATAAAACACAAGAAATAGGGTGAATAACTAATCCATTTTATTAATGTGGAGAACTGAGTACATCAAATGATAAGAATGGTAGAACCTAGGCTTGCTACTGCAAACTACGCAAAATCACAAGTGAATATGATGGTATCCAAATGTTGGAGATGGCTCTACTACCAAATTTGCGTCCACCCAGAAAAATTGTTTTTGCCGCTGGAAAGGAATTATTGATTTAGTCCTCCAAATTACTCCAAAAATTCTGAGAAATTAGCCACAAGGACTACTCCACCATCTCAACAAAAGCCAGAAATATCTCATGGACCCAAGTGGTGGAAATGGTCCCGGGGTTAACAACGCCCTCCTCCAACAATATTTTATGTTGGCTGTTGGATGGAACTAGGAATTTTACCCTCATAAGTATTCAGAAAATTCTATAAAATTAACCCTAGTCTCCTCTCACTAAACCCACAAAAACCCAGAAATGGTTTGGGTTGAATCCACCAAGCCCCAGTGACCCCCAACAAGTGCAAATTGCTCAATTTGGCCAGAAAACGCCCCACAATTCAGATACTGCTGAATTAGGCCCAAATTTCCCTCCAAGAAATCCTCCCTAACTTTTGTGAATTTCTCCCCTCAATCACCAAGAAAATCCAAGCTTGAATGCTCCCCAAATTCTAAATCTCTGCAAGTGTACAAAAGTTGCCAGTAAACACCTGCGCAGGCCCTAGAATAGACAAAATCAACCCTCTAAAATGTAGCACTCTCACCCCTGCAAATCACCAAGGAAAACTCGTTCTCCCTTTGGATAATTCTCTGCAAATTCTCGAGCTAATACTCCATTGATTGCTAGCTTCTCTCAGCCCCCACAAAATTCTTCTGCGCCCTTGGAGTAGAAGCACCAATTGAAAGAAACCTGTAAAATAGCACCTCAATGATCCAGAATCAACTTCCCAAATTCTCTCCTGGGGTGACACTCGAAGTTCACCGAAAGAAGAGTTTGAATTTTCGCTTGGAAATTCCTTGTGCTAAACAACACGATTGTCATGGCTAAACAACTCAAGAGAACTAAGGTTTGAATTGTAAAATGACCAAAAAATAATCCACAAAATAAGTCCATCCTCATTTTATAATTTCTCCTCATGCCTCTAGACTCCTTTTTTTAATATTATTTTATTAGTGGGGACCATTTTCCACTAAGTCACTTTTGCCACCATTTAATAAAATAATAATTTGGCGCTATTCTCTGATAAAATAATACTAGCCACCTTTCTCCAATAATATTTGCCCCTTTTTAATTAATATTACTAAAATTGGGAAGAATTCCTTAGTGACTCTCATGCTCACAAAATTGGGGATATTACAATCCTCCCCGCCAAAAATTGCTTGTCTTGAAGCAATGCTCAAACAATGGCTCCCTCTCTCTGCTAACCCAAACTATCACTACAAACGATACCCAGTTCCCAAATGTGCCACTGAATCACCTTAAATCCATGCACCATCCTATCATAAATTAATCACTTGATACCAAGGTCCCATGCTAATCTCAAAAGGATGCCACCATGTTGATGTTGTGCCACTCTGATCACAACTGACTGCCCATCGTGCACATATTGTATCCTCTCCTCCTGAAACCTGATGGTGAAATACTGACAAAGGCCAAATACATCTCACCTATTGATTTTTGGTAGTAGCATCGAATGTGCTCTAGCCTTGAAAATTGGCGAAGAGGCTAAAGCACATGAGATCTCCAAGACCCAGAAATCATCTGGAGAAATTCCACACGAATGAGGAGTTATTAAAATAATTAATATTTTTAATGGGTTCCTAAGTCTAAACTTAGGAAAATAAAAATATTAATGGGTATTAATAAAGATAAGTGTGAGAAGCTTCTAAGAGATGAGAATCATGTCTGTTTTAATCTTAGCTGTTGATTAGAGACTTAATCTCGGTCGTTGATTCATCAACAGGAAAAGTATAAGAGAAGACTTGAGGATCATTTGGAGACACATCGGCAGATACTCAGTATCTCAAGGAAAATCGACTCTCAAGAGAAGGAGATTGATTTCAAAGGGAGAGTTGCAGGGTGGAGGAAGAGGAGGGTATCAACAGTTGTTAGTGACTGGGGAGGAGGTGACGTGGTGACATTGAGAGACAGCGCAGAGGGAGACGTAGTCCAGGGGAGACATAGCCCTCACACAGGCTGACACAGAGGGACGCAGAGCCATGATGAACCATGATGAGCCACACAGAGTGACGCAGAGGCGATGCAGAAGTCGGGGAAGGGTCTCCAAAGTGTCAGAAAGTTTCCAAGGGAAAGTCTCAGGTGTTTTCTCTCAGGTTCTCTATAAAATAATTCCTTGTAAAAGTGTTTGTTGTTGAAGATTAATAAAACGCTCATCTGCTGCACCAATTTTCCCACATTGGGTTTTTCCAGGGACAATTGTCCAAAAACAACTATTTTGATGTGATTGGTTCTTGTATATGTATTTTCTATGTAATTATGTGATAAATGCAGATTTTATTTTAATATTTGTTGAAGGGATTTCATAAATAACTTATTGTAAAGAATAAGTAGGTGAAATAAATCAATTGTTGTAGTAGAATTTCGGGTTAGAAATTTTCACATGGTATCAGAGTAAAGATCCGGTACCAGGAGAGAAAAATTGACTATGGGTCAAGAGCATGATGCAGAGGCATCAACTCAAAGGGACTCACACAAATTTCCAAAAGAAGACACAAGGGACATGGATCACGATTACTCTATGTTAGCTTCCAGATTGGAAGAAGAAGTCGCTTGCCTAGCAAGCTCTGCCTCCTCTGAGGTTTGGTATATAGATAGTGGAGCTTCCTGGCATATGACAGGAATTCGAGAATGTTTTTCAGATTATCACGAAGAAAGAATGAATTTTCAGATCACCATGGGAAATAAGGCAAAGTGTACCCCAGTAGGAAGAGGTATTATAGTCTTTCAAACCGAAGCAGGAGAGCGGCTTCGAGCAACCAATGTGCTGCATGTGGCAGGATTGGGGATGAACTTACTCTCTGTATCTCAACTTCAAAACAAGGGCTATGACGTTTTCTTTGTTAAGGAGAAAGTATACGTCAAACACCCGAGTTGGAAAAGGAAGGCTCAGATCGGAATCAAAAGTAACAGGCTGTATAGATTACAGCTAGAATCACCAATGGCAGTAATAGGCAGCAATGGAGATAAAGATTTGAATGAACTATGGAACAAGAGGATGGGACACTTACGCCATGGGGCTCTGAGAATTCTCAGGAAAACAATATCAGGAGTTCCAGAACTAAGTAACGAACGAGATGATGTATGCAGATGGTGCGCTCTGCCCAAGTATGCCAAAATTGCGTTTTCCCGAAGTAACAATAGAGCTAAGAGTGTTCTAGGATTGATACACTCAGACATCTACGGACCGATGTCCACAAAAGCTCTTAGTGGTGCCAAATACTTCATCACCTTCATCAATGACCATTCCAGGAAGACTTGGATCTACTTTTTGAAAAACAAGGATCAGGTTTTTGGTCGATTCAAAGAGTTCAAGGCTCTAGTGGAGAATCTAACAGGAAAGAAGATAAAAGTGTTGCACTTAGACAATGGTGGAGAGTCTGTTGACAAGGACTTCACTGATTTTTGCGCTAAGGAAGACATCAGAAGAGAGTGGATAACTCCCTACAATCCGAAGCAGAATGGAATAGCAGAAAGGAAAAACAAGACTATTGTGGAAGCAGCTAGGACAATGTTGTATGATCAGGATATGCCCAAATTCCTGTGGGCAAAAGCATGCAACACGAGAGTTTATGTTTAGAATAGGACTCCAAACAGGGCATTGGGCAAAATCATTCCGGAAAGGGTCTTCACCAAGAAGACACCTGAAGTCGGTCATTTCAGGTTATTTGGGAGTTTAGCGTATTGTCATATACCTAAAGAAAAGAGAAAGAAATTAGATCAAACTGCTGAGAAAGGATATCTTGTGGGATATAGCTAGAATGCTACAGCATATAGAGTCTATCTTCCAGGGAGTAGGAAGGTAGTAGTTTGGTGGGATGTAAAGTTCATGCAGGACAGAGCCTTTAGGAAATCCGAAGAAATGCCTTCCAAGGAGCAGTGAAAAGACGATCCGTTGGTCCAACCACTTGGACAAGCAGAAACTAGTACCAGGAATTCTCCTGAAGGCAAAGCTTCGGAACAGGAGGAATCTCAGGAAAAGTAAGAGCTAATAGATGTACCCACAACCAATGGAAGAACGACCAGGGAACTATCTATGGGTGTATGCTCTACTCTCTCCATCAAAGTGTGAACTGGTGTTACCAAAGTGGTCTCCAACAATGGTGAATCCTGCGCCACACTAGGTATATTGTTGTGCAACTCACCATCCTGCGTGCCCTCCTGCTCAACCTCCTCCTCAAGCTCCTGACATCTAAAGCTCGGTCTCCACTAGCAAAGACACCCCTTGGTCTCACCCTCTAGTTGTCCTCGTTGTGTCTGCTCCCTTTGAGGGGGTCTGGTGTCCTCTCGGTCGAATCCCAAGAGCCTCCATGTGAACTTTGTGTAGGATGTGATATGTGCATGACCCAAATGGATCAGCCCTCGGTACCACCACTCCATAGCATCTCCATCCAAGTGGAAATTGGCATGTCTAATAACATCTGCCTCCCTCATGGGGTTTAGCCGAAAATATGTGTCCAATTCTTGTAACCATTGTTTGACAGAACTCCTAGTTGAACCATCAAAGTGGGTGAGGTCATTTTTCCCTCAATGCTACTCACTCTCCCTTGAGCCATGGGTTTGTCTATGGTTCACCCATCACAGTGCATACATGCCCAAATCTTCCATGATCTTGCTAGCTTCCCACAACTAACCAAAGTCATGCTTTGATACCACTGTAATGTTCCAAATTGAAATTTACATCAAATAACATATACATGAACTAAGCTACAGCAAATAAAATTTACCATACATGCACTAGTCAATAAAACACAAGAAATAGGGCAAATAACTTATCCATTTTGTTAATGTGGAGAACTGAGTACATCAGATGATAAGAAAGGTAGAACCTGGGCTTGCTACTGCAAGCTACGCAAAATCCCAAGTGAATATGATGGTATCCAAATGTTGGAGATGGCTCTACTACCAAATTTGCGTCCACCCAGAAAAATTGTCACTGCCACTGGAAAGGAACTGTTGATTTAACCCTCCAAATTGCTCCAAAAATTCTGAGAAATTGGCCACAAGCACTACTCCACCAGTTCAACAAAAGCCAAAAATATCTCATGGACTTAAGTGGTGGAAATGGTCCTGGGGTAAACTACGCCCTCCTCCAACATTTTTTTTATGTTGGCTGTTGGATGGAACTAGCAATTTTGCCCTCATAAGTGCTCAAAAAATTTTGTAAAATTAACCCTAGCCTTCTCTCACTAAACCCACAAAAACCCAGAAAGGGTTTGGGCTGAATCCAGCGAGCCCTGGTGACCCCCCAACAAGTGCAAATTGCTCAATTTGGCTAGAAAACGCCCCATAGTTCAAATACTGCTGAATTAGGCCCAAACCTCCCTCCAAGAAATCCTCCCTAACTGTTGTGAATTTCTCCCCTCAATCACCAAGCACATCCAAGCTTGAATGCTCCCCAAATTATGAATATTTGCGAGTGTAGAAAAGTTGTCAGTAAACCCCTACGCAGGCCTTGGAATAGACAAAATCAGCCCTCTAAAATGCAACACTCTCACATTGCAAATCACCAAGGAAAACTCATTCTCCCTTAAGATAATTCTCTGCAAATTCTCCAGCTAATACTCCACTGATTGCTAGCTTCTCTCAGCCCCCACGAAATTCTTTTGCGCCCTTGGAGTAGCAAGCACCAACTGAAAGAAACCTGTAAAATAGCCCCTCAATGAACGGAAATGAACTCCCCAAATTCTCTCCTAGCATGACACTCTAAGTTCACCGAATGAAGAGTTGGAATTTCCGCTTGGAAATTCCTTATGCTAAACAACACGGTTGTATTGGCTAAACAGCTCAAGAGAACTAAGGTTTGAATTGTAAAATGACCAAAAGATAATCCACAAAATAAGTCCAGCCTCCTTTTATCATTTCTCCTCATGCCTTTAGACTCCTTTTTTTAATATTATTTTATTAGTGGGGGTCATTTTCCACTAAGTCACTTTTGCCACCATTTAATAAAATAATAATTTGCTACTATTCTCCAATAAAATAATAATAGCCACCTTTCTCCAATAATATTTGCCCCTTTTAATTAATATTATTAAAATTGGGCAAAATTCCTTGGTGACTCTCATGCTCCAAAATTGGGGATATTACAATATATATAGCATGTCCTTTGTGTCCTATGTCCAGGTTCATCGTGTCTCATGTTGGACATTTATATTTCCGTGTCCTCTATATCCCGCGTCATTGTGTCATATGACTTAGTCCCCTTATGATATTCTTCGATGAAAATGCCCCAGTCACTAGAAGAGCTAATTGTTGTCAATAATAAATATAGCATGAACTATATGCAAAGAATCCAAAATGCACAATTTGCTATATGTGAACTATTACCCACTAACAAGGCATGAAGACTTGAGCACCAAGGCTAAAATACCATGATATCATGATGAATGTTTTTAGAAACTCCCATATGCTTTGATGCATATTCATCCATTCAGGAGTACCTTTTGAGGCATTTCACATTCCATGAGGCAAAAACGCATATTTGGAGGCATGATTCATATATGGACCTTTGGCACAATTACATGAAAAGGGAGAAGCTTCTCTAAGGACAACTTGCATTGGGACAAAGAGGCTTCTAGGAGGAACCCCTAGCTTATGGACAAATGCATCTAAGCATGATTTAAGGAATCACAACAGATTTTGGGGAGCGATCCACTAAGAGTAGGCTTCTATGAATTTTAAATCATATTTTTATTTTATGGAGGGTGCTAGATACTTCCAAGTATATTTTAATATAGAGTTCTAGGAGGTTCTTTAAAATAAATTATGAAAAAAAAATATGGAAGAGGAATCTCTCGCAGTTTCTAGATAATATTTATTGGAATTTTCTAGAGCACTCTTCCATAGAAGCTTCTAGGGTTTTCTTTACGCTATTTTATTGAGACTTCTAGACATCCTTATGTATTTTGATATAATTATTTCTTGGAAGGAAGCATGAGCTCTCATTTGGAAGGCATGGTTGGCAGTGTGGGAGTTCCCCTCCAAGCTTGGTTGAAGATCTTTGCGAGAAACAAGTTAAGGGGCATTCCAAAATGAGGTTCTTCATCATTCTTTTCTCTTTCTTGGGTTATTTATATTGCTGAATATTACTTGTACAAATCTGCTGAAATAATATTTGTAGCAGGGTGGTTTCCCCGAAAGAAAACAATTGGGTTGAGGTGAAACTATCCCTTCATCTCACTGTAATCATTGAGTTTATTGAAGGATTTTGCTGCTGTAATCTCTCAGTTAAGGCTGTCCAGCCTCTAGCTAGGGTTTCAAGGTTAAATATGGCACATCTAGGGTTTCTTGATCTTGGGTGAAATCACACTTGAAGACCTTATATGTTGTTCATTCTATAAATAGGGCTTCCTACTTGTCTCTACTTCATTTATGATTTCATATGTGACTATCCTTTAATTATTCATGGCTAGGCATTATTACTTGGCTGATTTGTGCTTGCTTTGAGAATCATTTTTGGAAGAGCCCTCCTTTACTTTCCACATATTGAAGTAGATCCATGTCGTTAGTTTGAGCATGTTTATAGCAGCCTAACTGAGCCATCTTCCAAACTGTTTGAACCCTCTTGATTGTTGATCTTGACTCCAATGCCCATTGAATAAGGATTGGTCTTGGCAGTCCATCATCTTATTTATTTCTGAAGTATATCTTACACATTATTTTCTAGGGTATCCCCCCTTATGCTGGAGAAGAGCCAACCTATGAGAGGAAGGGTTGCTAAAGTGACATTGGGCAACTTTCCAGAGTTTCTCTACAATTACACTTTGTTCAAGGATTTGAATACCTTCAAGTGCAGGTCTGGGAGGTAACAAGAACCAAGCTTGATTTGAATCTGAAGATTTCTCTAATATTGTCTTAGAGAGATTGTGGCTATCAATGAAGTTCTCACAAAGAGTTGTAGGCTGTAGCAGAGTCCTGAGATAATGCTAGGTTGACCTCACAAGCAATGGGGAGAATGTGGGTGCCTAAAAAACATGGAGTAAATTTGAGCTTTCCACCTTGGCAGCCCAATATCAAAAAAAAATTATTTTAAGCATTTAAGCATAATTTTGGTAAGGTACTCAAAACACCCTTGAAATATTAATTAAGTTATATTTCTTGGAATCTCAAAAACGTGCATATGAAGATTAACATAAGAATCTCATGCACAGATCCAAAATTTTCCTTTAAAACTGTTCAAGCCCTATGCATAAATATGAAATGTTTTTCCATTGTTTTGACCCCATAACTACATTTGCACGTGTATATTTCAGATAGAAGTAAAAGGCGATAAAACCCTTATTTGCACTCACCACATACTACATTTTTCTTCTGAAAATGTAATTGGTTAATCTTGGAAACTATGTTAAGTTCTTATTGTGCCAAGAGAACCAAGGTGCTCTACAGCCCTGCAGGTTGGAGATTTTCAACACTTTGTGCATGTGTATGTGCATACAATGTGTAATATCCCGTTTCAAAGATATTCCCCAAACCTCAGTAAACTCCAACCAAATACGTACAAATGATATAATAATCGGGAAGCTCAAAGTGATGGGAATAACAATGGTACAACATATAATAATATAAACATGAAATATAAGCAGATACTCAAGAAATGCACAGAGGAATGCTAAGCCATTATTATACTGAGTAATAGAATGAGTACAGGAGGTGATCAGAAAGATGGCACCTCAAGTTGCACAAAGCAAGTGTAGAAATACAATCAGAATAGCAAAGGAATGGCCTCGCTATGAACTGCATCCAAGCTGCTCGAGAACTGTCGTGTTGCTACCACTGCTAGAAATCAAATGAGGATTTGGGGTTGTTCCCCTATTCAGAAAATGCTAAAACTCTGGAATCGGACTCTACTCAAGAAACCCAGAAAAACCCAGAAAGCTTTTCTGAAATGGCCGACCCCCGAAAATCGTCCCCTTGAGGACCCACGCAATGCCTCAAGGCTCTGCGCTGCCACTGAATAAAACCCACCAAAACTCTGCCTAAAACTCAGCCAAAATCCTCCAATATACAAGGGTTGGCCCGTTGCTCAATCTCCCAACTCAACTCCTCCACA
This sequence comes from Pinus taeda, assembly GCA_000404065.3. NCBI lineage: Eukaryota > Viridiplantae > Streptophyta > Pinopsida > Pinales > Pinaceae > Pinus > Pinus taeda. Next base: position 18,905 of record APFE031475986.1, on the reverse strand, counting down.
AACCCCCAATCCGGAACCACCTCCAGAAGAACTGCGTCCCTCTCCCTCAAGACTACGCAGTCCTCCAATGCTCAGCTCCTCCTCAATGCCAAAGATCAATATTACTGCAAAAAGATTGCTGGAACTACCTTGCCTGAGTAGGCACTCGAAGTCCCCCGGGGCTAAGAGTGAGATCTCCGAACAGAGACACTCAGTGCACTAAACAGTGTTGCAGACAGGCTAAACAGCCAGCGTGCTCCAAGTCGAAGTGACTAGCTTAAATGCTCATAATCGAATGACAAAATGAGGAGGCTCCTCTCTCCTCTATAGCATTGGCCTCTCTCATCCCCAAGGCTCACCTTCTCCAACGTGGCTCCTTCTCTTGCCACGTGTTCTTCTCCATCTGCACAGTCCCTCCAAGTGTCTGTGTGGGCCCCTCCTCTAAGTGGTTCTTTGGCCCCCCTTGGTTCCCCTTTAAGTTACAACGTTGTGCTACTAGGGAGAGACTTTATTCTAAAACTGAGTTAGGTCTCCCCTTTCCTCACCTTTTTATTTATAAAAAACTATAGAATGCAAAATTGAGCAAAATCGAATATTCCAATACAAAATGTTGTTTGTCCTCAAGCAACTGAAGTGATGGATGCTGCAAAATTTTCTCACTCTCCCAAGTGGCATCCTCATCCGGCAAATTCTTCCACCTCACCAAGAATTCTTGGATTGTCCTGTTCTGTAGTTGTCTCTCCCTGGTATCAATAATAGCGTCTGGCTGCAACACCAAATGCCCCTCAGCATCCGTGGGTGGTAGCTCATCTGTCACTATCACATGCTGCCCCAATGCCTTCTTCAGGCATGATACATGAAAGACGTTATGAATCTTGCTGCCTTGGGGCAACTCCAACTCATAGGCAACCTGTCCAATCCTGCGTATCACCCTGTTGGCCCATAAAAGCGGGGCTTGAGCTTCTCAGCCCCCTTCTGCTTCAGTGATGACTGTCGGTATGGCTGTAATCATAGGTAGACCAAGTCCCCTACTTCAAACTGTCTTTCCACCCGCCCCCTCTCAGCATACAGCTTTTGTTGGTTCTGCGCTGTAGCCATATTATCCTTGAGAGCTCGGAGAATATCCTGACTCTCTTCGATCCAAATCTTGGCTCTCGGAGCCTTGCTAGCACCAAACATCACGTCAGCAAAAGATAAAGGATGATATCCATATAAAGCATAGAATGGTGACATACCAATGGACATGTGATGTGTAGTGTTGTAGCAGTACTCCCCCAGATGTAGCCACTTCAACCATGCTCGTTGCCGCCCACTGACATAGTTAGGCAAGTAGCCCTCCAGCCACTTGTTAACTATCTATGTCTGCTCGTCCGTCTGTGGTTGATAACTGGTACTCGGTGTCAACTCCGTCCCCACCAACCGGAAAAGCTCCTGCCAAAATCCGCACATGAAACGGCTGTCCCTGTCACTGGTGATGGTCTTGGGAAGACCATGTAACCTGAAGATCTCTCTGAAGAACAGCTCGGCCACCTGTGCTGCTATGTAATGTGTGGATATGGCGAAAAAGTGTGAGTACTTTGTCAGTCAATCAACGACGACAAAGATGCAATCCTTGCCCTGTACCATGGGCAACCCTGTGATGAAGTCCATCGAAATACAATCCCATTTCCCCTTCGGAATGGGAAGCGGCTGCAATAATCCTACGGAATGGTTCGTCTCCCCCTTGTTCCTCTAGCAAACATCGCACTCCCGGACATGCTGGAGTACATCCTCCTTGAGGCCCTTCCATGAGAACCTCTCTCTAATGGCCATGTAGGTTTTGGTAAACCCCTGATCGCCGGCCAATGGTGAATCATGTGATGCCTGAAGTATCATCTTCTTGAGCTGAGACCCCTCAGTCAAGAAGATCCGGTCCCTGTAGTAGATGGTCTCATCGACCACCCTGTACCTGTCATCCGCCACTTGCCCATCCAGAACCTCACATGCAAATCTGTCCTTGGAGTACTCAACTAAAAGTCGAGCCCTCCAGTCTGCGTCCAAGCTCATAAGTGACAACGTGGCTGCTCTACATGAAAGGGCATCTACTACCACGTTGTTCTTACCTTGACATACTCAATGTCAAAGTCATATGCTTGGATCTTACTAATCCACTTCTGTTGCCTCTCTTGTAGCTGCTTTTGCTCCAAAAAGAACCTGAGGCTGTTGTGATCAGTCCTCACCGTGAACCTCTTACCCACTAACTACTATCGTAACTTGGCCAATGCATGCATGATGGCCAGCATCTCCTTGTCGTATATATAATACAACCTCTCGTGCGGAAGAAGCTTCCGGCGCTCAAAGGCTATAGAGTGACCTCCCTGCATCAATACTGCGCCAATCCCCTCTCCCGACGCATCACACTCCAAAACAAATGGCTACGAAAAATCCGGCAATGCAAGCACTGGGCAGCGGCTCATAACCTCCTTGAGCCTATCAAAGGCTCGTTGCGTTGTATCTGACCAATTGAATGCCCCCTTCCTCGTCAAATCCGTCAGGGGTGCAGCAAGCTGTGAGAAACTCTTGACGAACTTCCGGTAGTAGGTGCAAATGCCAATGAATCGTCGAAGTTTTGTCACGTTCCTCGACTCCAGCCAATCTCTGATGGCCCTGATCTTCTCCTCGTGGACCCTCACTCTGTCCAACCCTATGATGTGTCCCAAGTATAACATCTCTGTCAACCCAAACTCACACTTGGAGAGCTTGGCATAGAATTCTTGCTCCTCCAAGATGTGCAATACTGTCTCAATATGTTGGAGATGCTCCTCCCAAGTCCTGTTGTAAATGAGGATATCATCAAAGAACACCAACACAAACTTCCTTAAATGACTTCGGAAGATGTGATTCATGCAAGACTAGAATGTAGCAGGGGCGTTGGTTAGCCCAGAGGGCATCACCAAAAACTCAAAGTGCCCATAGTGACACCTGAAGGCAGTCTTGGGAATGTCCTGTTCCCTCACGCGAATCTGATGGTACCCAGATCTCAAATCAATCTTTGAGAAGAACCGTGCTCCTCTCAACTCATACATCAACTCGTCGATCCTGGGTATGGGGTACCTGTTCTTTAGTGTTTTCTTGTTCAGGGCCCTGTAGTCAATACACGTCCTCAAGGTACTGTCCTTCTTCTTCACCAACACCATGAAAGAAGCAAAAGGACTCGTGCTCAGTTCAATGTGCCCAAGAGCCAGCAACTCCTGAATGGCCCGCTCAATCTCATCCCCATAGGCCTTGGGATGCCTATAAGGGGTAGTAATCACTGCCTGTATGCCTTGCTCAAGCTCGATGGTGTGCTCAAACCCCCGGTCCGGTGGCTGTCCTGGCAGAATCTCCCCAAATACTGTGGCATACCAGTCAAGGATGGACTGTATCTCTAGGTGCACTGTCTGTCCTGTGGTCCCGGCCTCTGATGCACGCAGCTCCACTGCCCACTCTATGTCTCCCTTCAGGAAGACTGCCTCCATCCGATGAGCCAAAACAGTGTGAGGCGGGTATGTGTGTTGTCCTCGTATCTTCTCATGCCTCTGTATCTTCTCATCATCCCACTCTATCTCTAGGGCCTTCCAATCTGTCGTGACCTTCCCTAGAGTGATAAGCCACTGAACACCCAATACTACGCTGGTGTCCGGAATATTGACCACGAAGAAGTGGTCAGTCAGTGTGTAGGTGCCCATCATCACTCATAACTATGGAACATAACGAGCACACATCATGGTCTGATCTCCTAGGACCAGAACTGAAAATCCATCGAAGCTCTGCGTCGGTATACCTCTCCGCTAAACCATCTATGCATCGATGAAGTTGTGGGTGGCCCCACTGTCAACCAAAACTGATACTCGCTGGCCACGTACTGTCCCCCGTACACGTAGCATCAAGTACTTGGCAACTCTCGCAATGCTACAAGGGCTCCTCCAGTAGGTGCAAAAGCTGCACCGCCTACTGCTGGTGGTGGAGGCGGCAAGAGACCCTGCACCGCATGACTATCACCTACCTCCACATCATCCTCCTCATCCTTTTCCCCGCTGCTCTCAGAGAAGACCTCAATAAAATGTGCTTTGCCAGCAGCACATCTATGTCCTAGTGCCCACAGCTCCTATAAGGTGAAGCACAACTGCTTCTTCTTCAGTTACCCCCTGGCATCGTCATCAATCTGTGCTCGCCCTGGATTCCCCTTTGGAGGCGGATTCTTCACATCCTTCCCCTTAGGCTAGAAAGCCTGTCTCTAGGGGTAAGTTGTCCGGGTCCTGGGTAAGGCATCCTGTAAGTCCCGGGTCCTGCTGATAGCATCCTGGAGTGTGGCCGGTTTAGTGGATCTGACTAGACCCCGAATTGGCTCTACTAACCCCTCATTAAACATGTAGATCCTCCATGTTTTGAATAGATCTGGCACCATCACTGAAACCCTCAAGAAATCTGCAATGTAGGTCTTTGGGCTCCCGGTCTGTTTGAGCCTCGTCAACTCAACAAAGTGTTGTTCCGGATCCCTCTGGTCAAACCTCTCCATCAACCTCCTGGTGAACTCAGCATATGTCAATCACTGTGGAATGTCCAAGTGTAACCATCCCATGGAACCACCAATCCTGAGCTTCACCATCCAAATGTAATGTTGCCACCTTGATGGCCTCCGCCTCCGACATCTGGTTAAGCTAGAAATAGATGTCCAGCGTCTCCACCCATGACCTTGCCGAACTGTTTGATGAACCATCAAACATAGGCAAGTGAAATCTACTCGCTGTGCGGTGGGTGTCTCCATCGTTATAATGTCGGTGTCCTCTGTGATGGTCGCGGGGTCTATTGTCCCGCTGGAACTGAACAAAGTCTCTGAATGAGAGAGCGTCCTTGAAGTCCTGCCCATAGGCCTGGTACTCTGCAAAATAGCCGCCCATATGATTGGGCTCTACCTCTTGCTCAGCTCCAGCCCTCGTGTCTGCTCCTAGGAAAGTGGGCATGGTAGAGCGTGTAGGGGCATGTGAGGCCATCTGCTGAGTAGTGTCACGCTGAGTGGCACCCTGCTCTAAATATGGTGGGATGTACCCGATCCCTCACCAACCTGGAAAACCTGTGGGTTCTAACGCTGTCTAGCCTCCACTGCCATGAATCTCTGCCCCATCATCTCGATCTGCCTCGATAGATCCTGCACTGATTTGAGGAGCACGTCCGCAAATCTCTTCTCATCCTCATCTACCATTGGATCCTCCTGCTCTGTGCCCACCACAAGCTCCTTCTGTTCTGCATCCACAAAAAGTTCCTCCTATTCTGCATCCACCACAAGAACATAGTCTCCCTCCCCGTAGGTGTTCTCCAACCTACGTCCAGTGTCTCTGTATCTCCTACCTCTATAACAAATGTAGGGTTTTTCCCCCGGTGTCATAGATTGCTAGATCCACACACTGAGCCAGATCTATGCTCTGATACCACTGTAATATCCCGTTTCAAAGATATTCCCCAAAACTCATTAAACTCCAACCAAATACGTATAAATGATATAATAACCGAGAAGCTCAAAGTGATGGGAATAACAATGGTGCAAAATATAATAATATGAACATGAAATATAAGCAGATACTCAAGAAATGCACAGAGGAATGCTAAGCCATTTTATTATATTGAGTAATAGAATGAGTACAGGAGGTGATCAGAAAGATGGCACCTCAACTTGCACAAGCCAAGTGAAGAAATACACTCGGAATAGCAAAGGAATGGCCTCTCTCTGAACTGCATCCAAGCTGCTGGAGAATTGTCGTGTTGTTGCTACTGCTGGAAATCAAATGAGGATTTGGAGTTGTTCCCCTCCTCAGAAAATGCTAAAACTCTGGAATCGGACTCTACTCAAGAAACCCAGAAAAACCCAGCAAGCTTTTCTGAAATGGCAAACCCCCGAAAATCGCCCCGTTGAGGACCCACGCAATCTCTCAAGGCTCTGCGCTGCCACTAAATAAAAGCCACCAAAAATGTGCCTAAAACTCAACCAAAATCCTCCAATATACAAGGGTTGATCCCTTGCTCAATCTCCCAACTCAACTCCTCCACAAACCCCCAATCTGGAACTACCTCTAGAAGAACTACGTTCCTCTCTCAAGACTGCGCAGTCTTCCAATGCTCAGCTCCTCCTCAATGCCCCGAGTAGGCACTCGAAGTCCCCCGGGGCTAAGGGTGAGATCTCCGAACAGAGAAACTCAGTGCACTAAACAGTGCTGCAAACAGGCTAAACAACCAGCGTGCTCCAAAGTCAAAGTGACTAGCTCAAATGCTCATAATCAAATGACAAAATGAGGAGGCTCCTCTCTCCTTTATAGCATTGGCCTCTCTTATCCCCAAGGCTCACCTTCTCCAACGTAACTCCTTCTCTTGCCACGTGTTCCTCTCCATCTGCGCAGTCCCTCCAAGTGTCTGTGTGGGCCCCTCCTCTACGTGGTTCTTTGGCCCCCCTTGGTTCCCCTTTAAGTTACAATGTTGTGCTACTAGGGAGAGACTTTATTCTAAAACTGAGTTATGTCTCCCCTTTCCTCACCTTTTTATTTATAAAAAACTATAAAAGGCAAAATTGAGCAAAATCGAATATTCCAATTAGCCATGGCTAATTAGGAATACTACAGTCTCCCCCGGCAAAATGTTGCTTGTCCTCAAGTAACTGAAGTGATGGATGCTGCAAAATTTTCTCACTCTCCCAAGTGGCATCCTCATCCGACAAATTCTTCCACCTCACCAAGAATTCCTGGATTGTCCTGTTCCGTAGCTGCCTCTCCCTGGTATCAATAATAGCCTCTGGCTGCAACACCAAATGCCCCTCATCATCCGTGGGTGGTAGCTCATATGTCATTGTCACATGCTGCCCCAATGCCTTCTTCAAGCATGATACATGAAAGACGTTATGAATCTTGCTGCCTTGGGGCAGCTCCAACTCATACGCAACCTGTCCAATCCTGCGTATCACCCTGTTGGCCCATAAAAGCGGGGCTTGAGCTTCTCAGCCCCCTTCTACTTTAATGACGACTATCGGTATGGTTGTAATCGTAGGTAGACCAAGTCCCCTACCTCAAACTGTCTCTCCACACGACCCCTGTCAACGTACAGCTTTTGCTGGTTCTGCGCTATAGCCATAATATCCTTGAGAACTCGGAGAATATCCTGACTCTCTTGGATCCAAATCTTCGCTCTCGGAGCCTTGCTAGCACCAAACATCACGTCAGCAAAAGATAAAGGATGATATGCATATAAAGCATAGAATGGTGACATACCAATGGACATGTGACGTGTAGTGTTGTAGCAGTACTCCCCCAGATGTAGCCACTTCAGCCATGCTTGCTGCTACCCACTGACATAGATAACGCAAGTAGCCCTCCAGCCACTTGTTAACTATCTCTGTCTGCCTGTCCATCTGTGGCTGATAAGTGGTACTCGATGTCAACTCCGTCCCCACCAACCGGAAAAGCTCCTGCCAAAATCCGCCCATGAAATGACTGTCCTCATCACTGGTGATGGCCTTGGGAAGGCCATGTAACCTGAAGATCTCTCCGAAGAACAGCTAGGCCACCTGTGCTGCTATGTAATGTGCGGATATGGCGAAAAAGTGAGTACTTTGTCAGTCGATCAACAACGACAAAGATGCAATCCTTGCCTTGTACCATGGGCAACCCTGTGATGAAGCCCATCGAAATACACTCCCATTTCTCCTCCGGAATGGCAAGAGGTTGCAACAATCCTGCGGGATGGTTCGTCTCCCCCTTGTTCCTCGGGCAAACATCGCACTCTCGGACATGCTGGAGTACGTCCTCTGTGAGGCTTTTCCATGAGAACCTCTCTCTAATGGCCCTGTAGGTTTTGGTAAACCCCTGATGGCCAGCCAATGGTGAATCATGTGATGCCTGAAGTGTCTTATTTTTGAGTTGAGACCCCTCAGTCAAGAAGATCCGGTCCTTGTAGTAGATGATCTCATCGACCACCCTGTACCTATCATCCGCCACCTGCCCATCCAGAACCTCACATGCAAATCTGTCCTTGGAGTACTCAACTAAGAGTCAAGCCCTCCAGTCTGCATCCAAGCTCATAAGTGACAACGTGGCTGGTCTATGTGAAAGGGCATCTGCTATCACGTTGTTCTTACCCTTGACATACTCAATGTCAAAGTCATATGCTTGGATCTTACTGATCCACTTCTGTTGCCTCTCCTGTAGCTGCTTTTGCTCCAAAAAGAACCTGAGGCTGTTGTGATCAGTCCTCACCCTGAACCTGTTACCCACTAAATACTGCCGAAACTTGGCCAATGCGTGCATGATGGCCAGCATCTCCTTATCATATATAGAATACAACCTCTCGTGCGGAAGGAGCTTCCGGCTCTCAAAGGCTATAGGGTGACCTCCCTGGATCAATACTGTGCCAATCCCCTCTCCTGACACATCACACTCCAAAACAAATGGCTGTGAAAAATCCAGCAATGCAAGCGCTGGGCAACTGCTCATAACCTCCTTGAGCCTATCAAAGGCTCGTTGCATTGTATCCGACCAACGGAATACCCCCTTCCTTGTCAAATCCGTCAGGGGTGCAGCAAGCTGTGAGAAACTCTTGACGAACTTCCGGTAGTAGGTGCAAATGCCAATGAATCCTCGAAGTTCTGTCATGTTCCTTGGCTCTGGCCAATCTCTAATGGCCCTGATATTCTCCTCGTGGACCCTCACTCCGTCCACCCCTATGATGTGTCCCAAGTATAACATCTCCGTCAACCCAAAGTCACACTTGGAGGGCTTGGCATAGAACTACTGCTCCTCCAAGATGCGCAACACTGTCTCAATATGTTGGAGATGCTCCTCCCAAGTCCTGTTGTAAATGAGGATATCATCAACTTCCTTAAATGACTTCGGAAGATGTGATTCATGCAAGACTGGAATGTAGTGGGGGCGTTGGTAAGCCCGAAGGGCATCACCAAAAACTCAAAGTGCCCATAGTGACACCTGAAGGCGGTCTTGGGAATGTCATGTTCCCTCACGCGAATCTAATGGTACCCAGATCTCAAATCAATCTTTGAGAAGAACCGTGCTCCTCTCAACTCATCCATCAACTCATCAATCCTGGGTATGGGGTACCTTTTCTTCAGTGTTTTCTTGTTCAGGGCCCTGTAGTCAATGCACATCCTCAATGTACCATCCTTCTTCACCAACACCATGGAAGAAGCAAAAGGACTCGTGCTCAGCCGAATGTGCCCAAAAGCCAGCAACTCCTGAATGGCCCACTCAATCTCATCCCAATAGGCCTTGGGATGCCTATAAGGGGTAATAATTACTGCCTCTATGCCCTACTCAAGCTCGATGGTGTGCTCAAACACCCAGTCCGGTGGCTGTCCTGGCGGAATCTCCCCAAATACTGTGGCATACCGGTCAAGGATGGACTGTATCTCTGGGTGCACTATATGTCCTATGGTCCATGCCTCTAACGCACACAGCTCCACTGCCCACTCTATGTCTCCCTTCAGGAAGACTGCCTCCATCTGATGAGCCGAAACAGTCTGAGGTGGGTATGTGTGTTGTCCTCGTATCTTCTCATGCCTCCCTGTCTTCTCATCATCCCACTCCATCTCTAGGGCCTTCCAATCTGTCATGACCTTCCCTAGAGTGATAAGCCACTGAACACCCAAAACTATGTTGGTGTCTGGAATATTGACCATGAAGAAGTGGTCAGTCAGTGTGTAGGTGCCCATCGTCATTGATAACTCTGGAACATAACGAGCACACACCATGGTCTGATCTCCTAGGACCAGAAATGAAAATCCATCGAAGCTCTCTGTCGGTATACCTCTCCGCTCAACCATCTGTGCATCGATGAAGTTGTGGGTGGCCCCACTATCAACCAAAACTAATATTCGCTGGCTACGTACTGTCCCCCGTATAACGAGTAGCGTCAAGTACTTGGGAACTCCTCGCAATGCTGCAAGGGCTCCTCCGGTAGGTGCAAAAGTTGCACCGCCTGCTACTGGTGGTGGAGGTGGCAAGAGACCCTACACCACATGACTATCTCCTGCCTCCACATTATCCTCCTCATCCTCTTCCCCGTTGCTCTCCGAGAAGACCTCAATAAAGTGTGCTTTGCCAGCAACACATCTATGTTCTGGTGCCCACATCTCCTAACAGGTGAAGCACAACCGCTTCTTCTTCAGTTCCCTCCTAGCATCGTCATCAATCTGTGCTCGCCCTGGATTCCCCTTTGGAGGCGGAATCCTCACGTCCTTCCCCTTAGGCTGGAAAGCCTGTCTTTGGGGGTAAGGTGTCCGGGTCCTGGGTAAGGTATCCTGTAAGTCCCGGGTCCTGCTAATAGCATCTTGGAGTGTGGCCGGTCTAGTGGATCTGACTAGACCCCGAAGTGGCTCTACTAACCCTTCAATAAACATGTAGATCCTCCATGTTGTGGATATATATGGCACTATCACTTAAACCCTCAAGAAATCTGCAATGTAGGTCTCTGGACTCCCGGTCTATTTGAGCCTCGTCAGCTCAACAAAGTGTTGTTCCGGATCCCTCCGGTTAGACCTCTCCATCAACCTCCTGGTGAACTCGGCATATGTCATCACTATGGCTGGGCTCTGCCTCCTGCTAGGCTCCAGCCCTCGTGTCTCCTCCTAGGAAAGTGGGCATCGTAGAGCATGTAGGGGCATGTGAGGCCATCTGCTGAGTAGGGTAACACTGAGTGGCACCCTGCTCTGTAAAATGGTGGGATGTACACGATCCCTCACCAACCTGGAAAACCTGTGGGTTCTCACGTTGTCTAGCCTCCAGTGCCGTGAATCTCTGCCCCATCACCTCAATCTGCCTCGACAGATCCTGCACTGATTTGAGGAGCATGTCCGCAAATCCCTTCCCGTCCTCATCTGCCATTGGATCCTCCAGCTCTGTGCCCACCAAAGGCTCCTTCTATTCTGCGTCCACCACAGGCTCCTCCTGTTCTACGTCCACCATAGGAACACGGTCTCCCTCCCCATAGGTGTCCTCCAGCCTACGTCCAGTGCCTCTATATCTCTTACCTCTGTAATAGATGTAGGGTTTTTCCCCCAGTGTCATAGATTGCTAGCTCCATAAGCTGAGCCAAATCTATGCTCTAATACCACTATAATATCCCGTTTCAAAGATATTCCCCAAACCTCAGTAAACTCCAACCAAATACGTACAAATGATATAATAACCGGGAAGCTCAAAGTGATGGGAATAACAATGGTGCAACATATAATAATATAAACATGAAATATAAGCAGATACTCAAGAAATGCAAAGAGGAATGCTAAGCCATTTTATTATACTGAGTAATAGAATGAGTACAGGAGGTGATCAGAAAAATGGCACCTCAACTTGCACAAGGCAAGTGAAGAAATACACTCAGAATAACAAAGGAATAGCCTCTCTCTGAACTGCGTCCACGCTGCTGGAGAACCGTCGTGTTGTTGTTGCTGCTGGAAATCAAATGAGGATTTTGGGTTGTTCCCCTTCTCAGAAAATGTTGAAACTCTGGAATCGGACTCTACTCAAGAAACCCAGAAAGCTTTTCTGAAATGGCCAACCCCTGAAAATCACCCCCTTGACGAACCACGCATTCCCTCAAGGCTTTGTGCTGCCACTAAATAAAACGCACCAAAACTCTACCTGAAACTCAGCCAAAATCCTCCAATATGCAAGGGTTGATCCCTTGCTCAATCTCCCAGCTCAACTCATCCACAAACCCCCAATCCGAAACTACCTCCAGAAGAATTGCATCCCTCTCTCTCAAGACTGCACAGTCCTCCAATGCTCAGCTCCTCCTCAATGCCAAAGATCAATACTACTGCAAAAAGATTGGTGGAACTACCTTGCCCGAGTAGGCACTCGAAGTCCCCCGTGGCTAAAAGGGTGAGATCTCCGAACGGAGACACTCAGTGCACTAAACAGTGCTGCAGACAGGCTAAACAGCCAACGTGCTCCAAGTCGAAGTGACTAGCTCAAATGCTCATAATCAAATGACAAAATGAGAAGGCTCCTCTCTCCTTTATAGCATTGGCCTCTCTCATCCCCAAGGCTCACCTTATCCAACGTAGCTCCTTCTCTTGCCACGTGTTATTCTCCATCTGTGTAGTCCCTCCAAGTCTCTGCGTGGGCCCCTCCTCTATGTGGTTCTTTGGCCCCCCTTGGTTCCACTACAACGTTGTACTACTAGGGAGAGACTTTATTCTAAAAGTGAGTTGTCTCCTCTTTCCTCGCCTTCTTATTTATAAATAACTATAGAAGGAAAATTGAGCAAAATCGAATATTCCAATTAGCAATAACTAATTAGGAATATTACACAATGCTAAAGGAATGAAAAAGAGTGCTAACATTATCTCTCTTAATATTAATGGGACACATAATTTTTCTACTTTACCATATTTAAACAGTTGTAAAGAAATTTGCATATATCCAACCAAACCTTGGATCTATTATGCATCAAGAGAAAGTTAAAAAGTTAAAAGTTAAAACCATTGAGGTTTGCACATCAAATATTTTAAATCATTCTTGGTACTTAATAAATTCAGAGATAATATGGATCTAAGCTTGTAATGTAAACATTTTTATATATTCAAAATAATATGTTGAAACTTTCATAATTTAGCCTTCTATAAGGCCTGGTGCCTTGAAGAGATATTCTATCCTGAATCAGGGAAGTCATAAGATCAGAGTCTGCCGAGATTTATACTACTAAAGCCATATTTGAAGTTTGAACTACAATGTTAAACCAAAATCTGAAAGTATCTTCCTTACTTGTGAGTAATGAAAGTATCCCAAAATATATATGAGGGCAAAATGGGCCAGATTTTGAATTTTGGGGAGAAACTTATTAATTCTAAATATTGGTGATCACATTTTGTCCTGGTTTTGGGGGCTCGTAAATTTAACGGAAAGGGGTGTAGGTACTGGGAGGTTGTGATTTTTGGCCCAGCGGACATAATAGAACCAAGATTTGCATGGAGATTGGGTTCAATGTCTAATAACCAAGCCGAGGCATATGCTTTACACCAGGGACTGTTGCAAACCACAATATTAAACCTAAGTAAGTTAATAATTATCGGGGATTCAAGAATTATCATTTGACATCTAAAGATAGATATTTTTCCATCTTATCAGAATCTGCTTTCAATACTACATAGAATAAAATTCAAGTTGCAAAAATTGTATAAAAGTCAAATCTTCCAAGTGTTAAGGAAGAACCATGTAGAGGCTGACTGCATGGCAAACATAGGAGGCACTATAGAACTTGGTAGGATTTGAAAAAACAATAAGGAGGACCAAGCCTTCATCCCTTGGTATAATCCATATGCAAATGTGGATGTCATATATAGTCAGGATGTCCTTGTCACATGGAGATTTGCATGTGAATAGCACCATCCATTATATGCAAGGAACAACGCCCAAACTCAGTCTCCTCCGAGCATGCAAATGTTGATTTGGGAAAGCATCGGATGTGCTCTAAGTCTCAAATTTTGTAGGGAGCTTGGGGACATGCACTCCAAAGAACCCAGAAACCGTTTTGGGAAATTCCACCCAGAGACAATTATATTAAAATAATTAATATTTTTAATGAAATATTAATGGGCATTAATTTAATTGTGGGTGAATCTTCTAGATAAAGATGGAGATCAAGTCAAAATGATTTGAGCCTTTGATTAGGAGTTAATCTAGGCCATTGGTTATCCAACAGGAAGATATAAGAAGGGGCTTGAGGGTCATTTGGAAGACACACCAGGCAGATACTCAGTGGTCCGAGTAAAATCGATTCAGAGGGAGAGTTGCAGGTGGAGGAGAGAGAGAGAGGGTCCGCATTAGTCAAAGAGACAGGGACAAAGATGCAAAGTGGTAAAAGGACATCACCGAGCAGATTGACACTGGGAGAGGCAACGCTGGCTTGGGTGACGCAGGCATTGCACAGGCCTGTCCAGGGACCAGAGAAAGTGACGCTGGGCAAGCCAGAGAGATGCAAAGGGTGGAGAAACTTCTCTCTCGGATCAGATACTTGTTCAGGAATGTTTGTACAATTTTTCTTAGAAAGCCTTGTTCTATACTGCTAGGTGTAATTTGGTCATGAAGATTTTTGCTGAAGAATAATAAAACCCTCATCTGCTGCACCAGTTTTCCTACATTGGATTTTTCCTGGGACAATTGTCCAAAAATAAATGTGTCATTGTGATTGTATTTGTGCTAGTATTTTACTTACATTTACTTTCTGCAATGTTTTAATTGTGAAGGCTGTAGTAGAATAATTTCGATATTTGTCGTAAGAATACAGTAGATAACATATTTTTGAGGTAATAAGTAGAAGAAATAATATTAATCACTGCAGTAAGATTTCTATTTAGAAATTTTCACATGGTACCAGAGCTACAAGGAAGCAGAAGAGAGAAGTCGGAGGATCTAGTGCTAAAAAGAGAAGGGAATTCAAAATTCCTGCAAGGGTAGAAATTAGAATCTCCCAGAGGACCGCACAGTTCAAACCAAGGAGATTGGATGTCGTGGGAAAAACTCTCTCTAAGTAGCTGACAGAGAGGTAAGTCTTTTCCAATTGAAATTTATCAGTGGTAGAAGGGACATCGAAGTAGAAGATTCAGCAAGGAGGATTATCTCAGGTGGGACGCAGTTTTTTCCTACAGCAGTTGTTGGGATAGCTTAGCATCAGAAATTGGCATAATATGGATACTCAAAGTGTCTCAGATTTATCTACTAGATTAGATGAAGAATTCGCATGCCTAGCTAATTCAGCATCAGCAGATGTTTGGTACATTGATAGCGGGGCTTCAGCTCATATGACTAGAGTACGAGAACATTTCTCGAGCTATCAAGAAGAACAAATGGACTTCCAAATAACTATGGAAAACAGAATGAAATATACTCCAGTAGGGAGAGGCACCATAGCTTTACAGACAAAAGTAGGGACCAACATCCGAGCCACCAATGTTCTACATGTGCCAACATTAGGAATGAATTTAATTTCAATGTCCCAGTTACAGGACAAGGGATATGACGTATATTTCATCGGGAAGAAAGTATACGTTAAGCATCCAAGCTGGAAGAAGAAAAAGCAAATTAGGGTTCGAAGCAACAAGTTGTATAGGTTGCAGCTTGAATTGCCAATGGCATTGATAGGCAACAACTATAACGGTGAGAAGAAGCGAAATTAATTATGGCACAGGTGAATGGGGCACTTACACCATGGAGCACTGAGGATGCTCAAAGACACTGTTATAGGGGTACCAGTGCTTAGTAGTGAACATGATGACTTGTGCAGAGGATGTGTGCTAGGAAAGTACACTAAAGCAGTGTTTTCCAGAAGTAACACTATAGCAGAGTGTGTATTAGGATTAATACACTCAGATATCTATGGTCCAATGTCCACAAAGGCTCTTAGTGGTGGCGAATACTTCGTCACTTTTATCAATGATCACTCCAGAAAAACCTGGATCTATTTCTTAAAGACCAAGGATGAGGTTTTTGATCGTTTCCAAGAGTTTAAGGCTCTTGTTGAAAATATGGCAAGGAAAAAGATAAAGGTATTGCATTCAAATAATGGTGGAGAATAGACAGACAAAGATTTCACAGATTTCTACACAAATGAAGGCATCCAAAGAGAGTGGACAGCTCCATATAATCCGGAGCAAAATGGAGTGGCAGAACGAAAGAACAGAACTATTGTTGGGGCAGCCAAAGCCATGTTGTATTATTAGGATCTACCTAAGTATCTACGGGCAGAAGCTTGCAACACGACAATATATATCCATAATAGAACTCCTCATAGAACATTGGGGAAGAGAACGCTCAAAGGAGTGTTCACAAGGAAGAAGTCGAAAGTCAGTCATCTCAGGATATTCGGAAGCGTGGCTTATTGCCACATTCTAGACGAGAAGCGCAGCAAACTGGATCAAACTGCAAAGAAGGGGTATCTCGTAGGATACAGCAAGACCTAAAAGGCATATAGAATCTACATTCCTGGCAGCAAGAAGATTGTAGTAAGATAGGATGCAAAGTTCATGGAAGATAGAGGTTTCATGAAATACACCTCTATCAGATCTGTTATATCCCTAGCAGCTCAAATGGGATGGGAGATTCACCAAATGGACATCAAGACAACATTCTTGAACGGAGTGATAGAAGACGAGGTGTATATAGAACAGCTCGAAGGCTTCGAAACTTATGAGAAGAAATCTCATGTTTGTCGGTTAAAGAAAGCCCTATACAGGTCAGGCTCAAGCAGGCACCCAGAGCATGGTATGGTCGGATTGATAGTTACTTGCAGCAGTTGAGATTTGTCAAGAGTGGTGTTGATCCCAATCTCTACTATTTACTGGTAGAGAATGAGCCACTTATTCTAGTACTATATGTAGATGACTTGTTCCTAACAAGGTCATCTAAGCTCATCCAGGATTGCAAGAAGAATCTTGAAGTCAAATTCGACATGAAGGACTTGGGATTGATGCATTATTTTTTGGGGTTGGAAGTTTGGCAGAAGAATGGGGAGATCATCCTTGGACAAGGAAGGTATGCTACAAAAATTCTGAAGAGATTCAAAATGCAAGATTGTCGACCCATGGCTACTCCCATGATCACCAACTGGAAGAAAATAGATGCATCAGAGGACAAAGAAGTAGATCCCACCTTGTACAGGCAGCTCATTAGGTCATTTATCTATCTAGTCAACACTAGGCCAGACATTTGTTTTGTTGTCAACACTCTTAGTCAGTTCATGGTTGAACCAAAAAGGGTGCATTGGGCAGCAGCAAAACACGTTATTAGGTATGTACGTGGAATAGTCGGATATGGGTTGAAGTACTCTAGAGGGGAGGACATCAGCTTGAATCGGTTCACCGATGCCGATTGGGCAGGTAATTCAGTAGACCGAAAAAGTACCTCAGGGTATTGCTTCAGTGTTAGATCAGGGATGATATCTTGGTGCAGCAAGAAGCATAAATCGGTAGCACTAAGTTCAGTAGAAGAAGAATATGTGGAAGCCAGCACAGCTACGTGCGAATCCATATGGCTCAGAAAATTGCCTATAAACCAATTCAGAAAAAGGATGGAAGCGACCAAGGTTTATTGCGATAACCAGAGTTGCATCAAACTCACTGAGAATCCAGTATTTCATGATCGGTCGAAACATATAGATATTCGTTGTCACTTTATCAGAGACTGTGTTCATCGTGAGGCAGTGCAGCTACAATATGTTCCCACAGGAGAGCCAGTGGCCGATATACTCACAAAGGCTCTCGGAAGAGCTAAGTTCACTCAGTTCAAAGAGCAGTTGGGTATAGTTGAAAATTCGTTTCAGTAGCAGCAGTAGTTTGCAGTGCAGGGACAGTTGGCAGTCGCAGTGTCAAAGGCAGCAGTACAGTTGCAGCAACAGCGTAGTAGTTAGTGGAGAGCATGTCAGACATCAACAGCGCAGAGGACGATGCTTCAGAGTCAAAGCAGTATGCAGCAGCAGTATCTTGCTAGAGCACATTCCTCGCTAAGAGGGAGTATTGATTTGGGGTAGCATCGGATGTGCTCCAAGTCTCAAATTTTGCAGGGAAGCCTGGACACATGCATTCCAAAGAACCCAAAAACTGTTTTGGGAAATTCCACGCAGAGACGATTATATTAAAATAATTAATATTTTTAATGGGGTTCCTAAGTCTAAACTTAGAAAATTAAAAGATTAATGGGCATTAATCTAATTGTGGGTGAATCTTCTAGATAAAGACAGAGATCAAGTCAAAATGATCTGAGCCTTCGATTAGGAGTTAATATAGGTCATTGGTTATCCAACAAGAAGATATAAGAAGGGGTTTGAGGGTCATTTGGAAGACACACCAGGCAAATACTCAATTGCCCAAGTAAAATTGATTTTCTCACTGGTCGAAGTTCGGCAAGAGAAAATCGATTCAGAGGGAGAGTTGCAGGTGAAGGAGAGACAAAGGGGGTCCAACATCAGTCAGAGAGACATGGACGAAGACATGGAGCAGTAAAAGGACAGCACTGGGCAGACTGACATTGGGAGAGGCAACGTTGGCTTGGGTGATGCAGGCATTGCGCAGGACAATCCAGGGGGCTAGAGAAAGTGACGTTGGGCAAGCCAGAGAGACGTAGAGGGTGGAGGAACTTCTCTCTCGGATCAGATACTTGTTCAAGAACGTCTATAATTTTTTTCTCAGAAAGCCTTGTTTTATACTGCTGGGTATAATTTTGATCTAGGTGGATGTTGGTGGCCACCCACCTATCCCATTTGGACCCCCACAACTGTCTCTTTCAGTTTTTCAGTTTCCTTAATTACAGCACAATTTACTATTTTTAGCAGTTTTTCGAGTCCTAAATTTCTGGAGCCGTTTTGAGGCCCTAAACGACGTTTTTTGGGAAAAATCTACCGCCAGCGATTTTTCTGTCTAAAAATTGTCTTTTTCATCGTAGTCCTCGGAGAGATCTTTCCAACGGGCTATCATGCAAGTCAAACGGAGATAAGACGACCAATTCGCGACCCCGGGAAGTTGATGTACCAACTTACCCAAAAACGGGGCCCACAATTTGGCGTTTCATCTTCCAGGGTTAGGTTTTGGAATGTGAAGGGTTTTTCCATTGTTTCTCAACAATAAATAGGCCTTCGAGCCTCATTGTAACACAGTTCAGAGGCATGTAGCCACACATCTCTTCTCAGAGATAAGCTACCATCGCCCTAGCTGGTTTATTTCTATTTCTGGTTGTAAGCATATTTCAGTATTTTCCATTAATGAAATGAAGTATTATTTCCGCTGCATCTTTGTGTATATGGTTATCTCTGTATTTTATTGCGTTCCTGTTTAAATCTGCATCAGTGGTATCAGAGCGGTCTGCTTTTTCTCTATTTTTCTTTGCATGTCCCCAACGAGGTCAGGATATAGGGAGTTA
>APFE031475961.1:0-11769 GCA_000404065.3 Pinus taeda | reverse complement strand
CATTGAGGAGGAGGTGTACATTGAGCAACCTGAAGGCTTTGAAGTCTTCAGTAGCGAGTCGCATGTGTGCCGGCTCAAGAGAGGCACATCGGGATATGGATTGGATGAGGTGAAGCTATGTGGCTTCATGGATGCAGATTGGGCAGGGAGCTTAAGAGGCCGAGTATATGGCAGCAAGGGCATCAGGTACCATCATATCAGAGATTGTGTGCAGCGGAGGATCATGTTACTTTCGTACATTCCAACGGAGGATTAGGATGCTGATATTCTGATGAAGGCTCTCACCAGGAGCGAATTTGAGTACCACCGAGGTAGGATAGGGGTTGTTGATAATCCATATCTTATCGAGAGGGAGTGTTGAGATTGCAACAAGATGATGGAGCTTAGTGAAAAGAGTCGCCTTCACTAAGTGGGCCCGCAGGCTATTTTTGGCGCAAGTCTATTTTTAGACTATGTCTATTTTTAGACATATGGATCATGTCTATGGATTGCAGGTTGTTTTTTATGGATGATTGATCAAGTTGGGAAAAATAGATGGACTTCTATTTTTGATGAAAGTGTGAGTGATCAAGTCTATTTTTAGACTGGCTGTCAAAAATAGAAAAGTCAAATATTTTTATCTCACAATAATATTTGGACTATAAACTTAATCTTATTCTCTTGGAGCACTTCAGTTTAAGCTACGGATGTGGCACATGCAATTGCATGAAGGAAATACGTGGTTCTTATGGGTTAGTTGAATATTTGCATGCATGACTTCAGTTAGAACTCAAGTGAGTTGAGTTTAGTGGACTGGAGGTGCAGTTGATGGAGTTGTGTTCAGTTTAGCTTTGTTAAACTGGTTGTATTTAGTCTAACTGGCGAATAGACTAGAGATGAGTTGGGTGAATTAGTTATTAATTAATTCACAAGTTATTAACTCATAATACAACTAATGAATACATCAGTTAACTCAGTTGCATGTCAGTGCATGTTCAGTTCAGCAGGGACAGGTGTTAGAGAATCAGATTGCTATCAGTTGTGACTATAGTTGTGCACCAGATCTTGCACAAATCAGGGGATTGAGTATGCCAATGAGTTTGCCCACATTGTAGCTTGTTCTCACGTGATTTAGCCAAGGAAAGACGTGGCTGCCTTGGAATTATCACCGGTTCTTGTGCAGGTATTGAGCAGCGGAGGCAGGCAAGCAGCGGAAGAGATTTGAGCCAGAGATTGATTCAGATCTGAGCTGTATTGTGTGTAACAGGTGGAGCTGGTACTGGATTTCTTGTGATAAGCATTGTACTTTGTAATGTTACATGACTCAATCATTAATATACAGATAGTTGGGGTTTTTAGCGAGATGCTTTCCCCGGGATACATACTGTGTTAATGTGTGAATGCTCTTGATGTTTTATTGTTATTGATGCTGCTATATTGATGATCAACGTAGAGGAGCTTATGTATTGTGTATTCTTTCCGCAATAGTACATGATCAGGATAATCTCTGTTGAATATGTGTTAAATTATTCAAAATTTCTACATTTAATACCTTGAAATTTGCCCTCTTGGCTACAAAGTGACCTCCAAAAAGCCCATCTTGATAGGCTAGAAGGATTTCAAATACTTCCTCCTCCTTGAAACACCTCCTCAAAATTTTATTTGGGCCCAACTTGAAGAGATTTCCCCCAATCCAAGTGAATGGGGTTCTCTTCCTTACAATTCTGCTCATCTTGTTGGATGACAGATTTGGAGGGAACTTTGAAGCTATGTTAGCAAACCATGGAGAGAGAATTGAAATAGAAAATAAATGCTCATTTGGAAGCTGATCATCAACCATTCCTTCCTCACCTACAGGCAAAGTAAGTCTAGACAAAAATTTTGCAACTACATTTTCTCTGCTTAGATTATCAATTTTAGTTAAATCAAACTGTTGTAATAAAAACAACCATCTAATAATTCTAGCATTCACATCAGGCTTGTTCAATAAGTATTTGATAGTAGCATGGTCAGTATGCACAAATGTTTGATAACCAATGATGTAGTGTCTGAATTTGTTCAAGGAATGGATAACAAATAAGTGTTCCTTTTCAATCGTGGTGTAGTTCAATTCAACCCTGGACAGATTTTTTCTAATGAAGTAAATGGCATACAACAACTTGTCATCTATCTAGCATGGAGCTGCTCCTATAGCTTTTTAGATGCATCAACATGGATGTGGAAAGGAAGAGCCCATTTTGGGCCTTTAAGTATGGGTGCAGTAGTCAACTTGTCCTTCAAGATTTCTAGGGCCTCTTGGCAACTTTCCGACAAGAAAAATTCAAAGTCCTTGGCCAGAAGTTCAAACAATGGTGAGGGTACTTCATTGAAGTCTTTTCTCCTATAGTATCCTACTAGGTCCCTATAATACTAGTAATTCCCCCATTACTATTGTCATTGTATCCCTTATTATTATTGTTGTGCCCCTATTGTCCCCATATTGTTATTATTGTGCCATTATATTATTATTGTTATGTCGGCTTTGATTATATTGTGACCCCTTAGAATCCTATATATAGAAAGGAGGTTTTGTCATTTGTATCATCCAATAATTGTTCATTTGTGTAATGTAAAGGAGGTTTCCCCCTTGAAGAGGTTGATTCTAAGGTTGTTGATCTGTCTTTTCTATATTTTTGTGAGTTGGTTTCTTAAAATTTGGTATCATAGCTTTGGATTCTAGGGTTTCACTGCTCTAAAAAATTCATCATGGAATTTTCTCTATAACATTTTCTCTATGAAGTTTCAGAAGCTAAAGAAAACCCATTTGAGCCAAAATCATTCTGAACCTCGGGTCTGAATTTAAGTTCTTGTCTCGCTATATTTTTGGATATATGATTGGAGGAAGTTAGGGTTTTTTTCAAACTCTTGAATTACATTCCAAATAGATCCGAAGGTTGAAATAGTGACAAATGGCACATCATACAAGTTCACTCTACTGAACAATTATATAATCAGGTCATATTGGGAGATCAAGCATAACTCTTTCTTGGAGAATTCAATTTTGATCAGATTGGTGGCATTAGAAGGAGAACTCAGAGGGCTACCATAGGAAGAAATTTCAGACCTTGGAGATCTGCAATTACAGAGATACAACATATTCAATATCGAGCTTCTACAAAGAGAAAAGAGGTGTGTATTCTTTTTAAATTTTTTGATAAGTTTGGATTGAAAAATTAGTTTCAAGTTCAAATGGCATAGTGAAGCATAATTATCATTAATTAATGGCCCAAAGAAAGAAAATGGAAACACCTAGTAAGCAACTAGAAAACTCTAGCATGACTCATGAATAAGAGGAAGAAATGCTACATGATATATCAAAATTATGAGACCAAGTGCAACACATTTGACTCTCACAAAAGGTAATAGAAGCTGAGATTGATGGTTTAAAGAAAGGCATGGAAGCTAATATGAATGGCATGGAAGCTAATATGAATGGCGTGGAAGCAAAGCTAAGATGGATGGTATAGAAGAAAAATTGAAAGTTGACATGGAAGATTTGAAGATAGATTTGACTAAGTTTCTACAAGAAATGCTTACTAATGGTGAAAGGGTAGTAAAGGAAACTCATAATGAGAACAAATGAAATGTTAATCATCATTTCATAGACTCTAATGTTGGATTGAAGACCCACCATGTTCCAAAGATGGATATGAGGAAGTTTGATGGAAAGGATCCCGTAACATGGATACTATAGATGGAGCAATATTTCGATCTCCATAATGTACAAAACACACAAAAGGTTTGCATTGCAACTTTATATTTGGAACCAAATCAATTTGTATGGTATCGATGGCTTTTATCTCATAAACAACTTATCACTTGGGAAATTTTTACAGAAGAAATGATAGCACATTATAAGGATACAAAAAGAAACACCTTTTTGAGCCAATTAATAAACCTCAAACAAAAGGATTCAATGATGGAGCACGTTGAGGACTTCCAAAAAATGAATATAAGGGTAAAATACATTCCATATGAGCATAGGATTGATGTGCTCATAGGGAATTTAAAGGATAACATCCAACGTGAGCTTCGCCTTTGGGAACCTGACTCATTGGAGAAGGCATTTAGGTTGGCAAGAAAAATGGAAAGCAAAATTATGGAAACAAGGAATCCTACCACTCACAACTATAAGGATGGAAGTGTCATTTCCCCTAGCCTTCCATAAGTTGCAAGGCTAACACTCCAACAATTGGAAGAAAAAAGAGGAAAAGGGCTTTGTTAGTTTGATAGAAAATACAATAAAGCTCATAAGTGTGATGAGAAGAAATTATTTTACATAGATTATGAAGAGGAGGAAGAAAAGGAACAAGAAATGTCAAAAGAAGAAGATATACACTAGGAACAAACCCTAGAGAAAGAAGAAATGAATCCGACCGTATCTTGTAATGCATTGGCCGGAATTATCACTCCTCAAACTATCAATATAAAAGGACATATCAAGATGAAAAAGGTAATCATGTTGATTGATTCAGGCAGTAATCATTGTTTTATTCATTGTAAGATAACCAAGGAATTGAATTTCTTCCTATACCTAGCACCAGAGTGTCAAGTGATTGTTGCAAGTGGAGGAACCATAAATTTCTCTATAAAGTGTTATAATATCAAGCTATCCATGGGAGAATATGTATTGAATATCCCAATTCTTTCCATTCCAATGGGTGGTGTTGATGTTATACTAGGAGGCCAATGGCCACAATCCTTGGGTACAATAGATTTTAATTTTCAAGAAATTTTCATGAAATTTTCTTTGGAAGGAAAGGAATTTGAATTAAGAGGTATCACAGGGAAACCAGGAAAGATAATGAGCTCTAATGGAATGACAAAGCTTCTAAAGAAATAACAATAAGGCATAATTGAACAATTATGTTCACTAGAGGTTCATACACTGAAATCATCTATTTCTCCAGATCTCCAAAATGTCTTGGACAATCATTCCAAGGTATTTGAGACTCCCAAAGGTGTCCCACCTATTCGTGATCATGATCATGCTATTCATTTGATTCCAGGAAGTGTTCTTCCAAACATAAGGCCTTATATATATCCCTATACCCAAAAAAGTGAAATTGAATGTATGGTTGCAAAAATGCTAGAGGATGGTATAATTCAACCTAGTCAAAGTTCTTTCTTTGCTCCAGTAGTGTTTGTGCACAAGAAGGATGGATCATGGTGCATGTGTCTGGATTATATGGAGATCAACAAGATCCTTATTAAAGATAAATTTCCTATTCCTATCATTGATGAACTATTGGATGAATTGCATGGATCAATTTACTTCACCAAGTTCGATCTTCGCTTAGGATATCATCAAATAAAAATGAAGATTGAAGACATTCTGAAAACAAAATTTATAACTCATGAGGGTCATTATGAATTTTTGGTCATGCCTTTTGGCCTTACCAATGCACCTTCTACATTTCAAGGTTTGATGAATTACATTTTCAAACCCTTAGAAAATTTGTGTTAGTAGTTTTTGATGATATACTAATGTATAGTAAGTCTTGGAAGGATCATGTTCAACATTTTGATAGGGTTCTAAAACTATTGGAGGAGAAACAATTATATGCAAAAATCTCCAAATGTTTCTTTGGAGTATGAGGGGTGGAATATTTGGTTCATATTGTATCTCATGAAGGTGTTAAGGTAGACCCTAGCAAAATTAAATCCATTAAGGAATGGAAAATCCCCACATCAATAAAGCATATGAGAGGATTTCTTGGGTTGACAATGTATTATCACAAGTTTGTTAAGAATCATGGGAGAATAGCAGCACCTCTAACAACATTATTGAAGAAAGATGCATTTTTATGGACTCTAGAAGCAATGAAGGTCTTTGAAAATCTTAAAGAGGCAATGTGCCAAGCACCGGTCTTAGCTATGCCAGACTTCACAAAAAAATTTATTGTGGAATGTGATGCCTCAGGAAATGGAATTGGTGCTATTTTAATGCAAGAAGAAGGACCCATTGCTTTCAAAAGTCATTCATTCAAAGGAAAGTTTTTACGCAAATCTATTTATGAGAAGGAAACGTTTGCAATACTACATGCACTTAAGAAATGGTGACCCTACCTAATGGGAAGGCACCTCAACGTAAAAACAGATCATGATAGTCTTAAATACTTTTTAGAACAAATATTATCTTCAGAAGAGCAGCAAAAATGCATCACAAAGATGTTGGGTTATGACTTTTAAATCATCTACAAAAAATGGAAGCAAAATGTTGTGGCAGATGCACTCTCAAGAAAGGATGAGGATGTGGAAGCATTTCTCTATGCCATTTCTATTATCCAACGATATTGGATAAACGAAGAAAGGGATGAATGGAAGAATGACGAAGAAGTGTGGGCACTCATTCAAAATATACAACAATATCCCAGTACATATGTTACATTTAGCTGGAAAAATCATTCGTTATGGTAAAAAATCGCTTATACCTATGTCAGAATTCCCAACTCAAACAAAAGATTCTAATGGAATTGCACACCTCTCCCTTAGGAGGGCACTCGGGATTTTTAAAAAATTACCACAGGATTAAGAAGGAATTTTTTTGGGATGGCCTTAAATATGATATTCAAAATTTTGTGGCGGAATGTTTGGTTTTCCAACAAAATAAAATTGAAAAAATTAAGACCCCAAGTCTATGAGAACCTTTATCCATTCCAAGTGAACATTGGGAGGAGGTTTCAATGGATTTGATCATAGGTTTACCCAAGTCTGAAGGAAAGAGTGTCATCATGGTGGTAGTTGATAGACTTACCAAGTATGCACACTTTTGTGCATTATCTCATCCATTTAAAGCTAGTATAGCTTCTATTTCAATTATGGAAACAATTCAAAAGCTACATGGAAACCCAAAGATTAATTTAAGCGACAAAGATCCCATTTTCACTGGAAATTTTTCGACATAATTATTTTCTTGTCTTGGTACTCATTTAGCTCATAGATCATCTTATCATCCTAAATCTGATGGGAAAAATGAGATACTAAACAAATTTTTGGAAGGATATCTTTGTTTCTTTATATCTGATAAACAAACATAATGGGTCAAATGGTTGCCTTTGGTTGAATGGTGGTATAACACTTCCTTCCATACTGCAGCAAAAATGACCCCATTTGTGGCACTTTATGGATATCACCCATCATCCATCACGTCATATTTAAGAGAAAATTATAAAGTTCAAGCAATTGAAGATCACATCGAGCATTAATAGCAAGTTCTCCAACTCTTAAATGATAACCTAACTTTTGTACATAATAAAATGAAACAAAATGCAGATCAACATCAAAGTGAAAGAAGTTTTGATGTAGGTGTTTGGGTATTTCTTTAGCTACAACCATATAAACAAATGTCCCTCAAGAAAGTTAAGAAGGATAATAAATTATCACTAAAGTATTATGGTCTATACAAGGTGTTATAAAAGATTGGTACTATGGCATACAAATTGGAGCTTCTTGCAGCTTCCCGAGTGCACCCAATTTTCCATGTTTCATGCTTAAACAAGGCTATTGGTGACAAGATCCCAGTTCAAACAATATTGCCAGAACTTGACGAGGAAGGAAAATTCATATTGGAACCTGAAGCAGTCACAAAAACAAGAACTCGAAAAGTATGAAATCAATCAATTTTAGAGTATCTCGTCAAGTGGAAGAACTTACCCACTGAAGATTCCACATGGGAGGATGAGAATTTTATACATAATCATCTAGAACTACTTAAGCATTGAGGACAACACTTTTTTGAAGGAGAGGGGCATGTTAGGTCCCTACAATACTAGTGATACCCCCATTACTATTGTTATTGTTGTGCCCCTATTGTCCCCATATTGTTATTATTGTGTCCCATAGAAGCTCACTATTGTTATTTTTGCACCCTTATATTATTATAGTTATGTCGGATTTGATTATATTATGACCCCTTAGACTCCTATATATAGAAAGGAGGTTTTTTCGTCTGTATCATCCAAGAATTGTTCATTTGTGTAATTTAAGGAGGTTGCCCCCTCGAAGAGGTTGATTATAAAGTCACTAATCTATATTTTTTATATTTTTGTGAGTTGGTTTCTTAACATATCCATCTAAGCCCAAGAAACTCTTAACATCCCTCTGCTTTTGAGGAGTAGGGACCCTTTTTATGATGGCAGTTTTATTTGGGTCCACTTGTAGTCCTTCCTGGGATATTGAGTGACCCAAAATAGTACTTTCATTCATAAATAATTTAGACTTCTTGGTACTAAGTGATAGGTTCATTTCAATGCACTTATTTAATACTTTCCCCATGTTAGAGAGAGCCTCGACAAAATCACACCCATCGGGGGTGAAATCATCAATATAGATTTCTACAGGGTCATGGGCTAGCTCAACAAAGATGCTTAGAACTACCCTTTGAAAAGTGGTAGGGGCATTACATAATCTAAAAGAAAGGAAACTATAAGAAAAGGTACCCCAAGGACAAGTGAAGGTGGTTTAATATTGGTCTTCTAGGTTGATATGGATCTGATTATAACCACTAAATACATCCAGGAAAGAGAAGAACTTCTTCCTTACAAGACCATCTAAGACCTGATCAATGAAAGGTAGATGAAACTGGTCTCTCTTAGTGGCT
Source organism: Pinus taeda (assembly GCA_000404065.3). NCBI lineage: Eukaryota > Viridiplantae > Streptophyta > Pinopsida > Pinales > Pinaceae > Pinus > Pinus taeda. Next base: position 3,149 of record APFE031475961.1, on the reverse strand, counting down.
TTGTTTAGGTCTCTGTTATCCACACAGATCCTCCACTTTCAATTCTTCTTTGGGACCAAAACTAGAGGGGACACCCACTCACTATTTGAGATGGGGTAAATGAAACATGCATCCAACAACTTCTGCAATTCTTCTTTGATTATATCTTTGAAGGTTGGGTTCATTCTCCTCTGAGGTTGGCACACTAGTTTGCATCCTTCCTTAATGTAGATGTGGTGAGAACACACCAAAGGATGCACTCCATTGATTTCCTTATAGCTCCAAGCAAAAGCATCCAAGTTCTCTCTCAGCATGTTGCACAACTTCTCTTCCTAATGTGCTGAGAGAGGGGTTGATTTTCAATGTTTTAGATGTACCAAACTCTACCATTTTGACATGAGCAGGACTTGAGTCAACTATGCACAAATAATTCCAAGGATTATCTTTATATTTCTTCACTAGCTCATTAAGAGGCATGGTGCTAGGGGGTTGGTTCTGGAGGAGTTGATCATTGAGTTCACATTCATCAAGTTTCCCCCCTCCTATAATAACATCTAAGGTAAAAATTGGGTTGGATGTGATATGGTATACTTAATCTTACTCCTCCTCCTCTAACCATAAGGGTAAGTCACACTCTAGGGATGGTTGAGCAAGAGGGTACAAGACTAACTATTTGGACAAATTCCAATTCTTAATGGTCAATTTTGGCTTGAGGGGGCTTGACCTAGGTTCAACGTTAAGTAGCCAACCAAATTCCTACACTACTGGCCCTTTCGGTATCAGCATGTGGATCTCGGCCTAAAGTCTCACTCGAAGCAGTATGGGGGGATGCTGGAACCAAGTTTCCACACCCTTGAGATGGTTGTGATGTCGTTTGATCTCTTTTATCCATGTCTTCACGTAGGTGACCTCGTTCTAGGGCTTGTAAGACAAACCCTATATTTTGGCTTTCAATACCTTCATGCATCCCTAACCCAAGGCTCAGGTACTTTTGCACTACTATGGAAGTGCGCCATGCAGATTCCTCAATCATCCTAAGTGATTCACTTATCTTGTCAAATATTTAAAGTTATCACCGCAGAAGTAGATATTCATGATTGCATTCAATTATTCAGTGCAACTGCATTCATTCACGCATCGTAGAAGCATAATACAGGAAATTTATACACAAAATATCCAAACCCATCAACAGAACAAATACACAAAAATTGCAGAATAAATCCCTTTATTAATATCTTCCAAGTATTACAAAATCTATTCACCCTGCGCACACAGCTGCAGAGGTCTGCGCACTCAGCTGTAGACTTATAGCCTAGGCCTATGCACACTCAACTGCAGAGCCTCTACGTATGTTACAACCCAAGACCTAGACTTCTTTCTATGACTCTTTTACTCATGCTATGCTTGATTATTCTAACTACTTATAGCATAGATCTTTTTATACAATCCCATGGTCCGCGAACCATGGGTAGATATCTTACAACTAACTTTACTTTACAAAACTAAGGGCGGACTACCCTTTGTGACACATAATAATTTTGTGCTCTGTGACCACAAAATGTAGAGTCTTTACGATAATATTACAAAACTTGATTTAAACATGGGCTTTTAGCCCCAAAACTACCCTTGGGGGATCCCTCTCCCAACAGGCCCCCAACACAAACATCATGACTCACCCTCGAGTCACTCGGTAGGCATAGAGATCTCTGTGCGAATCCCATCTAGCTCGACCCTGATGACTGCAACTTTGGCTATGCATTAAGCTGCTATCTGCTTCACATATTCGATTGAATTCTCCGTTACTGCCCCTACGTTGTCAACTTGAAGTTGTTGTTGCGTCGCTTGCAGAGTCAAAATCTTGCCTTCAATGTTTCCCGCCACTGCATAAGCTTCCTATAGCCAAGGCTTTAGTCACGTCTTCAACACTACTTCCTTAATGCTGCGTCCACTTGTTCCTTCAGCTGTTTGGCTTCCTATAGCTTGGCTAACATCTATGTCAATGTGACTATTTTGGCTGTGCCCTTAATTTCTTCATAGCATTGTTGGAGTTCGCGTGCTTCCATTTTGAGCCTCTGGATGTTTGGGTCCTCCTACAAGCCGGTCGAGACCTCAAACAATTGTTCAAACAACTAGGTGCAGTTTGTTACTGCACTCTCCACTGCCACGACTACTTCTGTGACAGCAGTCACCTGTTGTTCCTTGACCTCTGGTGGTGTTGAAGGCTGAGCCCTCAACTGGAGCTCTGTAATCTGCAAGTTCAGCTCCAACTAAACCTGTTCCATCTCCATCTAAGTGTCGCGCACTCCTGTGGCTTATTTACGGATGCGGACCTCAATTGGCTCCTTCTTCAGAATGGCCAATTCTGGGACCATTCTGTAGGCCTCCTGTATGACCTGTATGATCTTCTTACTCTAGATGGTAACCTCGGCCTTGGCGGCGATGACAACATCCCTCTGTAAGGCCATCTGCTCATTGTTTATTCTTTGTTGGTTGATCACTTGGAGGGCGCAGCGCTTGTGAGCCCTCAACTCCACAATTACTCCATCCTACAAAGAGTGGAGTGCTCCGCATAGGAGCGCTGTTAGATTCAATCCCACTCCCTTCAAGGTGTTGATAGTGGGCCTATTAGCCTCACTTTCTGTTGTCATTGCTCCATCCGGCAACACTAGTGCACTAGAAGCCTTTCTGTGTAGCATATCAGTAACTTCTGATGTGCCGATAGCGAAGATGGTAGACACTGTACCAACTTGCAATGTGCGGGCCTGCAACTCTTGTAGTTGATTCTAGATGGCCCCTAGGATGATCTGCTACTACTTTTCAAATTGCTGCAAGGCCATCACGGTGACATCTCTAACTGTGTCACCGATGTCATTTAAATCTCCCTCCATTATTGTGATGGGGTCTAGTGAGGTCTTGGTCACCTTGGACTTCTTTCTGGACCCTCCCTTTTCCAGCTTGTTAAGAAATTTACCCAAGAACATAAATTAATTACGGAGAATTATTCAGAGAAACAAATATAAAAATAACCACCAGCAACCATAAACACATAAACACACATGTTTATCTCGAAAACCCCAAATCCGGGGAAAAACCAAATCATAATTAATTTCATTATCCTTGGCCAAAACCCTAGCCAATACGGCCAAGTGAGCCTTCACCGCTCACCTCCA
>APFE031475955.1:0-12064 GCA_000404065.3 Pinus taeda | reverse complement strand
TAGGAAAATAAATTGAGAAAACAAAAGCTCTCAATCTTAGGTTTGCTAAAGGATCAGAAGATTTAGAAGAAATTATAAAAGTACAACGTTCTCCTATAACAAAGACAGGTATGGGATATACTAAAGAATCATCTCAAGCACAAAAGCCATCAACCTCCAAAAGCTATCTTGATGTAGCAAAGAGAAGTGAACAGTTTGACAATCATCAGCAAAGGCTTAAAGCAGATCACCAGGTAAATCGAGTTCAATCTACTTCAAGGATGAACAGAAGTTATAACCAACCACAGGTAAATCATTCTCAATTTGCTTCAAGAATGAATGTCAATGCAAACAATAATCACCAATTTAGTAGATTCCATAATCACAGGAATTTCTTTAATGGCCAATGTTTTTCATGTAATAACTTTGGACACAAAACTACACAACATGTTTCTTACAAGACCATCATGACTAGAGAAGTAAAAAATCAAATGAATGTGACTGGGATCATGAAAAGGACCTACAATAACGTTTCTGCTCTTGAAAATGAAATAGAATGCTTTATCTGTAACAACTTCAGTCATGAAGACTTTGAATGCAGGAGTAAATTTCGGCAAAAATCTCAGAAGGAGCAAGCTTCATTAGGTCCCAAAGCATGGAGAAAGAAAGAACCACAAAATGAAGATGTGGTATAGCCTTATATGCAGAAGGACAATAAAATCAATGCTACATTAACAGTGGATGCTTGAAAAAAATGACAGGTGATAAAGAAAAGATTCAGTCATATAGTGCTTTAGAAAAGGAAAAGAAGGTCTCATTTAGAAATGACACTTCTATAGTGATAAAAGGTAAAGGCTATGTTCTCTTAAAATAAAAGGTTAAAGATAGAAATGTTATGTATGTTTATGGATTAAAGCATAACCTATCGAGTGTTAGTCAAATGTGTGATCAAGGAAATGAGGTAATATATTGATCAAATGGATGTGTTTTTTGTGAGCTTGATATAGGAGAAATAGTGATCAAAGGCATAATAACTCCAAATAATTTATACATACTCAAGGGAGGACAACAATAGTGCTATCTAAGCAAAAATGATGAACACTGGCTATGGCACAGAAGATTGGGGCATCTAAGCTTCTATTATATAAGGAAAGCAATCAAATTCTAGGCTGTTTGTGATCTTCCTCACATCAAAATTCCAGAAAATACAATATGCAAATCATGTCAATTCGGTAGATAAACTAGAACACATTTCCCTGAGAAGGAAGGATCAGCTAGTAAGCCGCTTGAACTTGTCCATACTGATTTATGTGGTCCATAAAGGAAAAAGTCACCTTGTGGAGAAGAATACTTTATATTGCTCATTGACGACTTTTGTAGAATGTGTTGGATAGGAATTATAATGCATAAAGACGAAGCATTTGAAAATTTCAAAGCCTTCAGAGCTTTGGTTGAAAACAAATCAGATCACAAAATCAAATGTCTCACGTCTGATCGAGGAGGGGAATTCACTTTGGATGAATTCTTTGACTTCTGTGAAGAACATGGAATAATAAGGGAATCATCTACTACAAGGACTCCTCAGTAAAATGGAGTGGTAGAAAGGATGAACATAATTGTTTAACAAATGGCTCATGCAATGCTAGATGAGTCTAGAACTCCTGCAACCTTCTGGGGTGAAGCTACATTTGCGGCCATCACTATTCTCAACAAAACAAGTGTTCGAGTAAACAACACTCAAACTCCTCATGCACTTTGGTATGGTAAGACTCCTACTGTAAAATACTTCAAAGTTTTTGGAAGAAAATGTTACATCGAAAGGACTGATGAAAAACTTGGCAAGTTTGAACCTAGAGCAAATGAAGGCCTTGTGCTTGGTTACTCTTCCCAAAGTAAAGGATACAAGTGTTATAATAAAATACTAGAGAAAATTATTGAATGTATTGATGTTGTGGTTGATGAAGAAGGAGAAAGTCCAAAGCAGGTAAAAATTGAAGAGTGGGAAGAAGATGAGGATTATCCTTCCACATCAAATTAGACTAATGCTGAAGAAGAAGAAACCCATGAAGCACAATAAGAGTAGATAATGGAAGAAGAAAATATTCCATCGAGATATGTTCAGAAAAATCGTCCAGAGACTCAAATTTTGGGATAGAAAGAGGTAGGTGTACAGAAAAGAAGAAATATTATAGAAGCTTCAAGCTATCTAGCATTTCTTTCCTCCATCGAACTGCAAAATGTACACGAAGCATGCAAAGATGAATGTTGGGTCAAGGTCGTGAATGAAGAGCTTGGTCAAATTGAAAAGAATAGTACTTGGGAATTAGTTCCTAGACCTCATGATAAAAATATCATTGGAACCAAATGGATATTCAAAAACAAGTTGAATGAAAATGGGGAAGTTTTTAGAAACAAGGCTAGACTTGTTTGTAAAGGATATGCTCAAAAAGAATGTATAGACTTTGAAGAAACTTTTGACCTTTTACTAGACTTGACGCCATAAGAATGTTCCTTGCTCTTTCTAGCTTTCAGAAGTTCAAATTATATCAAATGGATGTGGAATGTCCATTTATTAATGGAGATCTAGAAGAAGAAGTATATATTGTGCAACGAGATCGATTCATCCTTGGAAATGATCCAAAACTTGTATGTAGACTTAGAAAGGCCCTCTATGGTCTAAAACAAGCTCCAAGGGTCTCGTATTATTGTCTTGGCAAATACCTTCATCAACAGGGTTTTTCAAAAGGATCAGCTAATAGCAACCTATATATAAAAATTGACAATGATAAATTGCTAATACTTATTATGTATGTCGATGATTTCATTTTTGGTAGTAATGAAGAAGCCATGAGTCAAAACTTTGCTTTGGTAATGCAGAAGGAATTTAAAATGTCCCTCCTTGGTGAACTCACATATTTTCTTGGTTTACAAGTTCAACAAAATAAAAATGGTATTTTTCTATCACAAACCAAGTACCTCAAGCAGATCTTGAATAAATATGGAATGGAAGATGCTAAACTAGTATGTACCCCTATGGTAACAAGATGCAGCCTCAGCGGAAGTGATGAATCAGCAGCAGTGCATCAACCAACCTACAAATCCATGATTGGTAGTCTACTCTATCTAACAGGTCCATGACTAGAAATCATGCATGCAGTGGGATTAGTTGGAAGATTCCAAGCAAATCCGAAGGAAACACACCTTCAAGGAGTCAAAAGGATTTTCAAATATCTTCAAGGAACACAAAACATTGGTTTATGGTATCCTAGAGATATAGATCTCACACTTCATGCATATACACATGCAGATTGGGGAGGAAGCATGGATGACAGAAAAAGCACTGGTGGTGGTGCTTTCTTTATTGGTTCTAGATTAGTGTCTTCATTGAACAAGAAACAAGTTCAATTTCATTATCTACAGCTGAAGCAAAATATGTGCCTACTGCATCTTGCTACTCGCAACTTCTTTGGACGATGTAAACATTGCAAGACATTCAAATCATATGTACTCCACCCATCTCCATTCTAAGTGATAATACAAGTGCAATTAGTATTTCAAAGAATCCTATCATGCATTCCAAGACCAAGTATATACCTATAAAATATCATTTTCTCAAGGAACAATTGCTTGAACAAAAGGTCAAATTGGAGTATGCTCCCTCCAAGGAATAGGTTGCTGATATATTCACCAAACCACTACCGAGAGAGACATTTGAATACTTCACAGAGAAGGTGGGATTAGTTGATGCATCTTCTTGCCGTTGATACTTATCTATTTCACGAGTTTGATGAAGCATATCCGCATACATACACTGGTTTCTCTAGATACAGTCGCGTATACATTGGTTTCAAGAATATCAGTGGGATAGAGTCAAGATGAAAAAAGTGTGATATGGGCCTGACAGTGATCATCTGGCACAGGTTCAGGGGGAGCACATACTTCTAATAATGCATTGTTGGCATTATCTTAAAATATCTTGGTACAATTTCAAAGTTTTTTTTGTTTGAGGTGGAATAGGTGCAAAGGGAGATCATGGTTGCTGGTTTGGATGGTGATTGAAAAATGCGGCTCATGATAGTTGTTGATGACTATTAGAGTCTTGTTTTAGATATTATGTCTCTATGTCATGTATATATTTTATTATCAAGGTCATGTAATGACCTATTTTGTTTCCCCACTATGCCTGGGATGGATGATGTAATGTTCTTGTTTACCATGTATAAACTTTTTGTGTATCCCCACATGGTTGGGTGGATGAGTCAATCTTGGTATATTCCCACTTGGTTGGGAGATGGATGTATGTATGAGTTTTTGGTGATAGGAAGGTCATTTATGATGTATAGAGTCACCTTCTTCATGTAGAACATCTTTTTGTAGACCATGCTTACATGCAGGGGGAGCATGAACAACACACTTCAACATATCACAGAATAAAGCATGTACTCAAGGGGAGCATAATCCTTTAGCCTTGATGACAAAGGCAGAGAATGACTTGGGGTTGCCATCAAGTTCAAAGGGGGAGATTGTTAGCATTATGGAACAGGTTTGGCACTATGAAACAAGTGTTGTCCTTGATTGAAACTCACTTGGATGATAGATCGTAGTTCGGGCTCTCAGAATGAAGGAAAAAGAAATATACACAGGTTCCTCTTGACAAAGTCGTATATACACACAGGTTCGCCAACCAAAAGGCACATATGCGTATACATGCACTTTCACGCAACGAAAATAGTTTACATGTTGCAAAACTTGATTTTGGTCTATGGTATTTGGTCCTTGGTATTTTGACCCATGGTATTGGTCCAAGGTATCTTATTCGAAGTGTTGACCCCAGATATTTGGTCCAAGGTATTTCTTCTAAGTGGTTTTGGACCATGGTATTGAGTAAGGCCTAAGAATATAAAAGGAGGAGGAGATCATCAGGAAAAGGCACTCAAGTATTGAATATCTAATGAAAAGCAAGATCTAGAATACTAGTCATTTGGTTATGGTGCATAGCTGGATCTGAATCAAGGAGGAACCTCAACACTTGAAGAAGGATAAGTTTTACTGATGGGTCAAGATCTTAAATCTTGAAGAGAAGTATCTTTGTGTGGTTTTGATCTTTTATAATTGGTGCATGTCATAATCTATAAATCTGATGATGTGGGTATAATTGATGTTTGAATAGTTGTAAAGGTTAAATCATCTTTCACAGATCTGTACGCAGGTTCAATATAGCAAAGGAATGTATACACGTTGGTTCACCATTTCAAAACAGTGTATACACATGTTTACCTTCATATAACAGTGTATGAATGCGGGTTCCACACACTGAAGTAGCGTACGTCTCATAAAATATGTTTTAGCTACTTTTGTTTGTTATTGCAGTATTCTAGGTTTTGGCTTAGCTTCTGGTATTGTTACTATATTCTGTTTACAACATTCAGAGAAGTGATTGTTTGATTCAGTTTTGTTTAGTGCAAGGGAGATTTATTGATGCAGATATATTTTGGTGTTTGATTGATGCTATTGATGGATCGAGTCTGAAAATTTATGAAACGTGGTCCCTAGAAGAAAAGAGAAGGTTGTATCCTTCTGTAGGTCAGCACCTACGTACTAGTACATCAGCTAGTACAAGAGCTAAGGGGGTTGTAGCTCCCTTGTAGGAGAAGCTGGAGAAGGAGAGAAGGTTGTAGCCTTCTATAGGTAGAAGCCCACGTACTGGTATAAGACTGCACTAGTATAGAAATATTGTAAAAGGAAGTTTCTTATTAAAAGAAGATAGAGATGAATTGCAACACGTGGTTTTCACCCACTTTGGGTTTCCGCCTTAAATCTTGTGTTATTGGGTGTGATTGTCTGATCTGTTTTTACTATACTTTTTAATACTTATATGGTTCCGATACACAAATTAAAAATAAACTAACTAAATTATAAGTTTATAAGGTATACATTGGTTTCTTTAAACACAATTACGTATATATGCAAATTGCATTAACAGAGGTAGCCTATATATATCTGTTTATGGAAATGAAATATTGTTAAATTGCTAATACTGATTCACCCCCCCTCTCAGTATTATTTCCGACACGTATTATAACTCAAAGAAACGACCATCCAAGGTCAAGATTATGCATAAAAAAATACCTCCTTTCTTACCTCAATACTCGCATAAATGAAAATTCAACATAATTACTTTAACGCATGTAATGATAACATGTTGCATGTAATGTTAACATGTGTATCTTAGGGATTATGAACACTTAGTTAATAGAGCAGCATTGGATGCATAATTCATAGCATAAATAATCTTCACCATACTTTATACAGTTAAGGCTTAATCATAGTTACCCAATTTACATAGTTGACTCAAGCACGATTATTCAGTGTCTCAAACAAAAGACACAATAACACCAATATTGCATAAGATCCACATCTTATGTTTCTTTAATAAAATTAACTAGGATTGAATTGATATGAAATGGATGTCCCATGCACTCATATGTAATTAACTCATGCCTACACCTAACATAGGAAAATCTAGTCATTCATAGTAGTCATATGTACATTATTCAATCAATTTATATGTAAAAACAACCTAAGCATTTTCTCTTATATGCTTCAAAATTGAAAATATAGAGAGTAAGAGTCAACATTTAAACATCCCATGCAACTAGATTATTCGAAAGGATGTCACTTGGGAAAAACTGAGCACACCACCCAATTTAGACTATCTTCCACGAGTTCACCATCGAGGTGAGAATTGCTGCCATGGATCAACTCCCTCTTTTTGATCTCTACAATTGGTATTTAATACCGTCTTTAATGATATGGTTTCCATTAGAGGAGTCCCACTTTTATATATCTTTTTTAATCCATTTTCCGAGTTTTTTCCGAGAAACACCCGCCTTTATCGCAAGGATTTTCCTCATAAAAGCTTTCATTTATCTCTTACAAGGCTTTTATGTTTTTTCTTAACTTGTCATCTTCCTCGAGCTAAGTAGTTTAATGGATATTTATCTTGAAATCCATTAGTCTCACCTAGATTTGGATCTAGAATTCTTATCATGAAAGGATTATCCATTTCCATTAAGCAATGGGATTTGGAAAGTATCTCATCTCTTGGGGTCTCGCTTTTCCAAGTTATTAATTATTTTATTTATTTCATAATAAAGTATTTACTTTTCTTGTTACACATAAGACCTAGGTTTTCCTATCTTAGGTTAGATAAGTTTTACATACAAGGGATGGGTGTTAAAGAGGACCAACCCTCTTTGAAAAATCTTACAAAATATTCTTCTTTAATCTAGGAATGATTTTTAATCTCGAGAAAAATTAGTGAGTGGTTAGACTCGCCCTCTAACATAATCCACTCACAAATATTATTAAATTTGTCCACCAAGGCTTCTACCACTAATAAACTATCAATCCCTTCAGCAATTTGATCTTCACCAACATGGTGATTTCTCCAACATGTTTTAAGCTTCGTTGGTTCAACATCCAAGAACTCTTAAACTATAATATTTATGGCCAAGTAATCAAAGAGATTGTACACTCTAACTCTTGACCCCTCGGACTCAACAACACCATCGAGATCAAATCACTATTAAATCATTACATGCATAGTTCACAAATCACTATTAAATCATTACATGCATAGTTCACTAGTAAATAATTACTCTTTTTTAATTTCACAATTATATTGATTATATGTTCAAATATCTAGACATTCTATTGTCATGGATCTCAAAATTATTACTTAGAAGATATTTGGAAAGATGAATGAGTGTATGGTTTAATAAATGTTAGAGGTCAGCTTTATTCAATCTAATCACAATCATTCCTCCATAATTGGCCTAATCAAAGTGACTTCTCTATAATAGTCCTAATCAAAGTGATTTCTCTATAATTAATGAAGTATTAGCTAAATTACAGAAGGTGATTTTCTTGGATATTCATTCTTGATATAATAAAATCGTAATACCGAAATGGTGTTTAAAACACATAAAGGTCATTATATTTTGGTGATATCATTTAAATTTACTAATTCACTTTAATATTTGGATGAAATTGTATCTAGAAGGAATTGAAGTGGACCTAGCAAAATTGAAGTGATGATGTAATGAGCAATATCCAAAACTTTGAAGGATTCTTAAGCTTGGTAGGATATTACCATGGTCAACAAGCTTCATCAATAATGTCCACAAAACATCTTTATGGCTATCATCCTCCATAGGTCACATCAACTTTGAGAGGAAAAATAAAGGTTCAAGCAATGGATGACCATATAGAGCACCAAAAGTGACTATACAAGTATTAAAGAACAACATTATCATAATACAAAATAGTATTAAATGAGTAGATCATCATTAAACTAAAAGATAATTTAAAAGGAGTGGACATTTTTTCCCTTACAACCATACAAATAGATGAGATTCCAAAAACATTACTAAAACAACAAATAAAGTGCTAATTATTTATTCTAATTTCTATTACAACAATAACTTATAATTCAAATTATCTATGGTTTGAATAATAAATATTCAATATTAAAAAAAACAAAAACAAAAATAACTTAACTACCACCCTAAACATCAATCTACATCATTTAAATCTTCATCTTTATCTCCATCTTCATAATTATGTTCTTCATCATCAGTGTCCTGCTCCTCATCAATAATTTCTACTTCCATATACAATCACAATTACCCTTCCATGGAATTCTTCCACATTGATAACAAAATACATGATTACACCTGAAGATAAACAAATTTAATATTAGAACATAAAAATCTATTTTAAAAAATAGAAAACATAAACACTTTCCTATTAAGTTATGGTTAAATTCTAATAAACAAAAACTCCATGGCTCAGAAATCATGTACCTGCAAATTATGTGCCTGCAACCACCGGTGCGTTCAATCATATGTTTGCAGTTCGGGCACCGCTTCCACTTGTTGTTCTCTGCAAGCAAATTCAATTCTGCACTTGCAGCGCCCAACTGAGGGGCATATTCTTCACAAGACATGTCTGTGTGCCAAGGAACCTTACACTCAATACAAAACAAGCGGCAGCATTTCTGGCATTTTGTTGCTTTTATTGTTAGCGAATAGTGTGATGAGGAAGAAAAGGGAGAAGGAACTTGTCCACACTTATTTAATTCCGATGAAGCCATAAAAAACGAGCAATCAGGATATGGAACCTAGCATTTAACTGCTTTCCTCCCGAACCTATATAATGGAATTTAACCTAAGAAGTATGTTGTATAATGTGTTTCTAGATTTTTAACTTTTTGTTTAATTTGTGGCAACTAACAAGGTCTATGTTATTAGTTTTATTTGCAATTATGTAGTGGCAAGTAAGAAATATTGACATTTTTTTTAATCCTTAGGTGATGAGTGGATTATTGAAAACAATCCATTTATACATGGTTGTAAATAAAATCAATGATGATACAAATTCGATGATTATATTATTTTTCATCTATATCAATGCTTTCAAAGAGGAAAATGTGGAGGAATTAACTCATAAAACCAATTTTACTATAGGGTACCAATTTGGTGAATTATATTCTAAAACCTTCTAGAAATAGTTTGAGGTATTAAAGGTAACTTTGGGGGGATGAAAATTTTGCACTTAAGTGTTTCACCTACTAACACTATTCTACACATTGGTACCTCTCCAACATCCTCAGAATCACCTCAATCATATTTCATATGCCAAAGTTATGGCACCTAGAAGTTAAAACGACCACTATGATTTAAGAATATTCCATGTATTAAAGGTATTAAAGGCATTAAAGGTAACTTTGGGGGGATGAAAATTTTGCACTTAAGTGTTTCACCTACTAACATTATTCTACACATTGGTAACTTTCCAAAATCCTCAGAATCATCTCAATCATATTTCATATGCCAAATTTATGGCACCTAGAAGTTAACATGACCACTATGATTTAAGAAGATTCCATGTCAACCCCCATTATCCATGGAATAGGGGTTATCGATGTGACCATGATGGAGGAAATTCTAGAAGAGTCAATATTATAACTCTATTTAAGAGTTGAAGGAGTCAAACTTAACCACTAGTAGGCTATTTGGTTTTGCTATAACTAATCCACTAGAAGCAAAAGGGGTTCCACTCTATTAAAGTGCATTTTTTCCATAGATGAGTAGAATAACTGAGAGTGGATAAAGAGAGACAAAATAGAGAGGTTTTGTGCACTCCACTGGCGATAGGTATCACTTTTTTGTTCTTCCAACCATTCTCATCGAAGAGATAGAGAAGTGTGGTGTTACCTTCTAGCTCAATTTCCTTCATAAGGATTTCCTAGGTCATATCATTTTTTTATTGTGGTTTGTGAGTGATTGTTTTATTTTTTTATCTCTTTCTTACATTTTTATATCTTTCATGTATACGATATAAACAATAACTTAATAAATCCATAAATCTAATGAAAAATATACGGTCATATTATAGTTTTTTATTTTAAGCATAATATTATTAGGGATTTTGTAAATAATTTTCTAGTGGAATATACATGTGAGTTTACAAATCACGTAATGTAAGAATTGTCATTCTTTTAGTTAATCTATTTAGCATCAAATAAATAACTATCAATTTTTTTTAGAAACATGGAGTGTTAGGAACAAATGTTGTAAAAAAAATTTCCAATGGTCCGAAAACACTAGAGGATTGAAATTTAGAGCTTATAAAGCACTAAAATGCACATGTTATTGAGTGAAGGAAAAATGAAAAGTTGAAAACAAATATCCCCAACAATAACCATAAATTAAAGTGAAGAAAACCAACAATCAACTTGTTTATCATGAACATTCAAATAAAATGATACTTTGTTACGAAAATAAATTATAAATATAGTATATTATAGTTATTATAGCTAGAAGCATCAATACATTAACCAAGACACACTAACCAATACATTGACAAGAGAATATTAGATGTGACCCTACTGCACATTTTATACAAATTATTTTCCTTCTTTTCTTGCCACTAGTTTTATAATCCTATGTTTTCAATACGTGGAAGGATGGTGTTTCATTTGCATGCCAAGTAAGATAGGAAACCTAAAATTAATTTGGTCTCATCATCTAGTTCTTGTACATAGGTGGCTTTCCAATTTTGGCTCCTAGTTCTCAAAAAATTTAACTCATGACCAATTCTTCTCTTTATTTGAAAATATTTTTGTGATTTTAGTAATCTCTCCCTTGTTTGGGCATTCCCTATTCTTTTATAGTCACTTTGATCTTCCTTTTGTTCTTTTCCTTGTTATTTTATTAAGGTTCAATTTGAGTATCCCCTTTCTTGTTGTGAAAATTATCTAGGAAACCCCAAGTGTTTGAGATGTTGAATGATGGTTTTTATATTAATATATCCCACTCATGCTAAGGAAGGCAAGAAATCCAAATTCATGGGAAAATTCTCTTGATTTAGCTTCCAAGTCTTCTAAAAAATTGAAGTGTTGATCAATGATTCTCTTAACTTGATATTTTTATTTTTCTTACTGAGCTCACCCTTGTGTGGACATTCAATCTTCCTTTCCACTCACTACGATGTTTCTCCTATCATTTTTTTTCATGTTTCCCTAGCCTCTTTTGAAGTCTTCTACCTTCTTTCCTTAGCACATTATTTGAAAAAACTTAAGATTTTAGCATGTTGAAGGATGAAATTTTGTGGACTTAGATAATAATTCCAAGAAAGGTGGGAAAACAATAAAGTATCTTAATCCCTTGACATTTTCCTATGCATGGGTAGGTTTAATTGTTTTGGCTACCAAGTTGTCTCAAAAACTTTAAGTAGTGATCAATGCTCCTCCTTAATGGAAATTATTTTTTATTCTCATGGATCCCTTCTCTATGTGGTTGTCCCTAGTTTCTTGATACTCACTTTTGTCTACTTATTTTAGTTTCACTTGTTATTTTCCTCGCTTTTCACTTGGGCATATGAATTCTTAGCCATGAAATTTTCTAGGAAATATTGATTTTTTGATGTGTTAATATATGGAATTTACTTTACTCCATGCTATTAAAACCAATGAATGTGGGAACTCAAAAACTTGTTTTATTTTTTCAAGTTTTTTCTT